>CM076574.1:514671846-514925287 GCA_034641835.2 Pinus albicaulis | reverse complement strand
TATGTTTTAATTCCATAGTATAAATTATTTTAGTTTTGGTATAATTGCAGTGTTACTTTAATTTTTGTAGAGATTTCAATGACAATAAGTGAAACTGCATACATACCTAAGATGCACATAACAACCCATTTTTGGATATCACATGTCAACTTAGATTTTGTTTCAATATTTAAGTTTTTTTGTATTATTTTGGTTAACAAATTAAAATATTATAATTTTTTTATGTGGCTTGGATCATTTCTCATTGGTTTTATATCTCACTAATATATTTCACCACTATCCATTCCCCCCCCCCCCATTATTTATCCCTCACTATTATCAAAATTTTCTAGTCTATGGGAGCCAACTTACATCCATTAGGGAACTTCCATCATTGTTACAACCCTCAGGGATTAATCGATGCCCAACCCTAATACCTTTGATATCTCATCCACCTATAGAGGATACATCCATATACTTTCGAACAATTCCCTTCCACACCACCCCATTGTGGTTACCACAATTTCATCCCCAATGATGGTAGTTCGACGAATATTATAGTATATGTTTCTTCTAACTAGGTTGTGTAGATAATTGGTCCACCTACGAGTGCATCTCCATAATTTCTCAAGACATTGATGGTGGGATCATTAATTGAATAATTTTGTAACATTTCCATTTATTAAATTAATTTTTTTATCAAAAACACTTATTATATAAAATTGAATGATAATTAGAACAATTTGATATATAATTTCCTGATAAATCCTTATTATTTTTTTTGAATTCCAACCCTTTAATATACTTTAAAAGAATGGCTTAACAAATTTCATTTTATTTTAATAAATTTAAATTACCTAATTGATATAGCCATTGTGTCATTCTCACTGACATTTCCCACAATATAAATTTAATCAAAATATGAGTTCTTGACACAAATTTATAGAACATAGAAGTTTCACTTATTTATGCCACATCGATGACATGTCACAACCATTCCACATTTCATCACCAATTTTTTTCCATGTCACATGATAAATGGTTGACACATGTAATTCCTTCGTCTACGTGTCACCATCACATTGTGCCACCTTTTTGGAGAGGCTACTTAGCCTAGTCGACTATCCTAGTCAAGTCAGAAAATTATAGTGTAAGTCGGTTGACAACCTCGTTGAGTCAATGACTAAGTCGGATTACCGTAAGACAGGTTGGAAAGTTAAACTACTATTTGAGTGCAAAACTTGAGGAAATTTGTTTACGAAAACAGAAATGTTTTCTCGAAGATTTGATACCTCTGGCGCCCAATCTGAGTTAAAATTGATCTAGTAGGTTTCGAAATGTGTGCGACGAGGAAAATCTATGATAATACTAGAACATATGCTTCCATTTTACTCGATAATATGATAATAATCATCTTCTTAAGATAACTTTAATGATGAAATAAAATTTTGAACGCAAAGTGACAATGTAATAATATTGACTGATAGAAACTGTGAATAATAATAATGTAGTCAATTACGAAGTCTTCATTGTGATCGATTTCAAACTATTTTCTTCTACTATTCTTATTTTCACCCATGTTAGTTTTGTCATATTTTCATATTGATTATTTGAAAAGAACATTTGGAATCGTAAACCATTTAAATATTTAGCTCGAGCAATTGTAGTAAACATCATACCTTGTCTCTCTTGCTCTCCAATATTAATAGATTGAATTACTATAATGCAAAAATCAATGTACATTGTCAATAATTTTTTGTGCTTACACTGAAATCATTGCACACACACTATTAATCCAATGAATTTAAAATTAATGTACCATCATACATCAAATTAGAAATGAACATATACACTGAAATCAATGCAACTAATGCAAGAAATGAAATAATAATAGAAAACAACATCTACACTAAAATCAATGCATATAATGCAAGTAATGAAATATGATTAGAAATCAACATCTACACTCAAATAAATGAGTCTAGTGCAAGTAGGAAAATAGGATTTAAAGCCAACATCTACACTGAAATCAATACATCTAGTGCATGCAATCAAATAGGATTAGAAATCACCATCTACACTGAAATAAATGCATTTAGTGCAAGGAATCAAATAGGATTATAAATCATCTACATTTAAATCAATGCATTCAGTGCAAGAAATCAAATATAATTATAAATCAACATCTACATTGAAATTAATGCATCTAGTTCAAGAAATCAAATAATATTAGAAATCACCATCTACACTGAAATCAAGGCATTTAGTGAAAGCAATTAAATAGGATTAGAAATCACCATCTACATTGAAATAAATCCATTCAGTGCAAGCAATCAAATAGGATTAAAAATAATCTACATTGAAATCAATTCATCTAGTGAAAGAAATCAAATATAACCAAAAATCAAAATCTACATTAAAATTAATGCATCTAGTGAAATCAATCAAATAGGATTAGAAATCACCATCTACATTGAAATTAATGCATTTAGTGAAAGTAATCAAATAGGATTAGAAATCATCTACATTAAAATCAATCCATCTAGTGTAAGTAATCAAATATCATTAGAAATCAACATCTACACCAAAATAAATTCATCTAGTGCAAGAAATCAAATAGAATTAGAAATCACCATCTACGCTGAAATTAATGCATCTACTGCAAGAAACCTTCTTCCCTATCTCCCCCATATATATCTATATATCCATCCATATCTCCTTCTTTTTCTCTTTATCTCACCCCACCATACACACACTCTCTCTCACTCCATATCTATCAATTTCCTTGTCCCTCACTCCTCTCCATCTATCTTTTTTTCTCTTCACCTTACATCTATATCTATATCTCACTCTATCTCTCTATATCAACTCCAAAACATAAACTCTCTTTCTCCAATCTATCTATCTATCTATCACTCCCTCCTCCTCGTCCTCCTCCTCTCTCTCTCTCTCTCTCTCTCTCTCTCTCGCTTCTATCTCTCTTCCTTCCTGCTATGCTTTCTCCCTCTCTCTCCATATTCTTTATCACTCCCTCTCTATCTCTCTCTCTCTCTCTCTCCAGCTTTCACTCTCTATGTCTTTATTCTTACCTCCCTCTCTCTCCCTCTCCATCTTCATATCTCTTTCCCTACCTCTCTTCACCCTCTCTCTTCCTTTCTCTCCCCCCCCTCTCTCTCTATCTTCACATTCCAACTTTATTACCATATGCCTCTCTCTCTCCTTCTCTCCCCTCTTCTCTCCATATCTCCTTATTTGTCTCTTTATCTCACCCCACAACATACACACTCCCTCTTCATCTCTCCCTTGTCACTCCCCCTCTCTCTCCACTACTCACTCTCTATGTATTTATTCTTCCCTCCCTCTCTCCTCATCCAGCTCCATCTCTCAATCCCTCCCTCTCTCCTCCTCCAAATCCATATTTATATTTCTCTCTCTCTCCTTCCCTCTTTGCTCCTCTCTTTCAGGTCACCTCTCGTTTCCTTCCTCTCTCTCCCTTTCTCTCCTACCTCCCTTTATCTTCCCCCATCTCTCTCTCTCTCCATCTCTCAATCCCTCCCTCTCTCCCCCTCCAAATCCATATTTGTATCCCTCCCTCTCTCCTCCCCTCTCTCCTCCTCTCTTTCAAGTCCCCTCTCTTTTCCTTCCTCTCTCTTCCTTTATCTCCTACCTCCCTTTATCTTCCCCCATCTCTACCTCTCTCTCTCTCTCTCTCCGACAATCCTCTCTTCCCCCATCACTCTCTTGCTCTCTCTCATCATTCCTCTCTCGCCTCCTTCTATTTGACCCCCTAGCTATCTTTCTTTCTCTCTCTCTCTGTCCTCCAATCCTCTCTCTTCTCCCATCACTTTATCTCACTCTCCAACTATCTTACTATTTCTATCCCTTTATCCTTCTCTCCCCCCTTGTCTCCATCATGCCTCCTTTCTCCTTCTCTCCCCCCTTGTCTCCATCACTCCTATGTATCTTTATCCCACCCATAAGCATACACACTCTCTCTCCATCTCTCCCTTGTCACTCCCTCTCTATGTATTTTTTCTTCCTTTCCACGCTTTGTCTCCAGCTCCATCTCTCTATCCCTCCTTCTCTCCTCCTTTCTCTCCTACCTCCCTCTCCCTTCCCCCTTCTTTCTCTCTCTCTCACTCTTTACCCTCCAATCCTCTCTCCTTCTCCCTCCCTCTCTCCTTATCTCTCTCCCACCTCCATCTTTATGTCTCCCTCTCCCTCTCTTACCCTTCTCTAACTCTCTCACTCTTCTCACTCTCTCTCTCTTCATTCCTCTTCTCCCTTCTCTTTCAATTTATCTCCATATCTCCCTTGTCACTCCCCCCTATTTCTCCACCTCTATCATATATCATGATATATTAATATATATTACAATATAATAAATTTAATATTGTATTAATCTAAACATATTAAATTTAATAATATTAATATTTTAATATTAATGTTAGGGTTAATAATGTTTTGTTTGGCATGGTATTAATAATAATTTGGTCCATAGTATTTGACCCTTATACTTCATATATAATTAGATCTTGATTTCTAATCGTATTTGATATATTTTTATTTATTTACCTTACCTCTTTATACCTCTTTTATATTTACTTATTTACCATACCTATTTTATAAATATATTATTTGGCCCATGGTATTTGCACATGGTATTATTAATAATTTGTCCAATGGTATTTGGCCCATGGTATTAATAATAATTTGTCCCATAGGCTTCACCTAAATAAAACCTGTTTTTGAGTTTTTGTAAATATAAAGTGGTTTATTGAGTAAATATAAAAATCGGTTTTATTTATTTACCATACCTCTATTTGAGAAACATTTATATTTATATTTATTTGCCTCAAGTAATACAAAGAGTTTTATTTATTCTACCTACTAGTTTATTTATATTTTATATTATTTACCACATATTATTTATTTATCATCTTCTACTTTTTGATGTTAGTAAACTCTTCATATTTTAAGTTTATATCGTTTAAATTTATTTTTAATAAATTTTTCATTGTTCATTTATATGTTTATGTAAGTTATTGTTCAAGCCGAAATTTTTTTTGGCTTCCGACATACTTACACATCGAGGTCATACTGGGCCGTAGAATGCGCCTCTCGGCGCAATAAAAGGAAAGGAAATAGTAATGTCAAATAACCATATTTGTAAATTAGCTTTTGAAGTATGCTACTTGCAATTGTATATCTTGAATATTCTAAGTGTTTTTTTCAACTTATTGAAAATCATGTTTGACACGACACATGCACATGAAAGTTTGAAACATAAGCGCATAAGAAAATGGAATACATTGATTGAAATTGTCAATGGTACTAAGTGAACACTAAATAGTAGATACTAAAGCCTGAAACAACAAACTAAAGTAGCCTAAGATTAGTAAAGAGTGACTTGCTAGTGCATATGTGTAATATTCGAAGCATTTGTTTTTTTTTTTTAAGTATTGTTAATCATATTTGAAATGATATATGCACATCACAATTTGAAATGTAAGCGTATACAGAAATAGGAAACATTGATTGAAGTTGTAAATAGTACTAAGTAAATACTAAATAATAGAGAGAATAAGATTGAAATGGCAAGTTTGACTCAAACAATTAGAAAGCAATTTGTTTTCTATTTTAGAAAGAGTGAACCAAATGTACTAAATGTCTTTGCGAAAATCAGATTAGAGTAGATTAGGTTGACACGTGTTGAACCAGCCAGGGTGAGGCATGACGAAAATAATATGGAAAACCTGGTCAAATAACCTCTTTAAATAGAAACTATAATTTTTACTAGGCGTTTGTAAAAAATGGCTAGTTTGACTCAAATAATAAAATTCATTCTATTTTATTACAAAAAGAGTAAACCAAATGATCAAAGTTGATAAACTTAATTTTAAATTGCAATATGTATTTCAATAAAAAGAATAATTATTATTTTAATATTAGTAAAATGTAATTTATTATATTGTATGTTATTTGTTTGTTTGTTTATTTATTGATTTGTTTGTTTGTTTTTTTTTTTTCTATCTATTTATGTATTTTTTTTTGTTTTACATATTATATTTTGTATTTGTAATTCTATCTTTATTTTATTTTGTTTTGTTTTTTATGTATTTGTATTTATCTATCCATATTTTGCTCTATTCATTTTTTTGTTTTTGTTTTTTAAATTAATTAATTTATTTGTATTTATATTTTTTTCTGATATCTTATATATGATAGCATTTAATTGTTGAAAATAGAATAAATATATAAATTCAATGTGCTTTGAATGGTTTGTATGGAGCAAAGAATCCACCGGACACTATTATCTATCAGAATCTGTTTTTTTTCTTTATGGCTAGTATGTAGCATTATGTTAAAGACCTATGTTCAGGTTAGAATCAAATATTTTAAGTGAC
Organism: Pinus albicaulis; assembly: GCA_034641835.2. Taxonomy (NCBI): domain Eukaryota; kingdom Viridiplantae; phylum Streptophyta; class Pinopsida; order Pinales; family Pinaceae; genus Pinus; species Pinus albicaulis. The sequence goes on along the minus strand of CM076574.1, from coordinate 514,918,901 downwards.
AAAAAAATCAATAATTTTAAAAATGTAAAATATTTTCAACCAATAAATTTATAGCCAACTTATTTAATATATCCATAATGATCCAACTCATATAATCCTGTTAATGGCCTCAAGTGCCCAAAATTTTTGAGGCAAAATTATAGAGGTACGATGAGGCACTATTTACATTTTTATTTATTGATGTTCTTGTGCACAAAGGGTATATTATGTTTGGAATCCCTATATCCAAACCCTCCCATGCATTCATTTCTCTAGTAAGTGTATAAATTCAATTTTGTAGCATTTAATTTCTATGCACTGGAAAATTCCAAGCACTATATTGATACAGACTACAATTGCAAAAAATCCAAACAAAACTTGATAAGATTACTTAGTCTCCACATAAAGGTACCAAACCTTGGGCAAACCGAAATGGAATGTTTAAAATACTTGTGATTAATAAATTTTTCTTTTGACCAAAGTGATGCTTCACTTCTTGAATTCGAAGGATTTTTTTTTTTTTAATTACAAGTAGATGGTGGGAATTTGTACAGGGTTTGAATAACTTGTTTCAATTAAAAATTATAATAAATTTTAGTTGAAAGTTAAAAAAGAGTTAACTAGTTTTGTGATGTTTGATTTTATAGAATCAAAAACAAATCTCAAAGAAATTTTAGATAAATAGATGTTTTCATAAAATAAAATATTATAAGATAATATTTTTTTGAGTCACAACAAAATTAAGATAATTTTTCACATTAGGTAAGACTATTATTTCTAAAATTTAAATATTTGTTTATATTTTTAGTTTTTTTAAGTTAGAATTACATATTTTTTATGAGATAGATTTAGCTTGACTACACATCTTGTTGTTGTGCATCACATTTCATTCATTTACATAAAAAAAAATACAATTCATAATCTTAATCCATAATCTTACCATTTGAACACAAAATTCTAACAAAATTCTAAATCAATCATTCTAAATATGACTAAATAATAATAAGCATTTTATAATAAGCCAAAACCTTTTTATTACATATATAAAAATCCAAAACTCGATCCTTACTCTTCTATATTTTTTTTAGTTACTTTAGTGAGAAAGAAAAACGTGAGCACTTAGTCCTTCGCTCCATTTATGTCTAACACTCAGTCCCCCACCATGACAGAGTAAAGAAAGTAGTTCCGAAAATTATAAAGGGAAGCTATCAGGTATGATTTCAAACAAGATGGGCTGCGGGGCAGCAAGGCCCCAACTAGATATGTTTGTGTAGCAATTCTTGTCAGCAAAGTATCATAAAAAAGATGAACACGATTTCAGCGGAAACCATAGTTCTAAGAGTTACTCAGAGATGCTTTGTCTTGTCGTAGAATACAAGTGGAAATTTCAGATAGATGAACTCTTTTAAATTTATCTTTATCTTATAGACTTGCAGGAAGTAAATTGCATTGATGTTTCAACAATCCTAAAATTTTGACAAATTAAAAGTCAATAATTATGCACAACACTTAAAGAAGCCATTTAGTTGTTTTTATTGGAAAATTCCAGGAATACTCTTAATGGACAACACTTAAAGAAGCCATTTAGTGGTTTTTATTGGAAAATTCCAAGAATATTGTTAATTAAACAAGAAACTAATATAGTCTGAAAATAGGCATTTCTCCACAAAACACCAAACATCAACGAAATTAAATTCTAATTTCTATGCAGGTTTTTAGTTGTTTTTATTGGCAAATTCTAGGAATATTGTTAATAAGATTAAATTAAATAAGAAACTAATATACTCTGAAAATAGGCATCTCTCCCGAAAACACCAAACATCAATGAAATTAAATTCTAATTTCTATGTGGGCTATCGCCTTGTTAATGCCTATGCCAAGTGTGATAGCATTGAGGATATGTGCCAAGTGTTTCAAATAATGCTTGAATGCCTACACCAAGTGTGACAGCATTGATGATGCGTGCCAAGTGTTTGAAATAATGCATGTCCATAATGGTCACATTGACAAAGCCTTGAAGTTAATAAAGCAAATGTTTAGGCTGGGCATGGGTTTGGGTGAATTCAACTTCTCCTGTGTCATTAGTGCCTGTGCTAGTTTGGAAATTGGTGAACAAGGTAGGCAGTTTAATGTCGCAATCAGATGTATCTGTGGGATTAAAATTGGCTTTGAATCAGATGTATCTGTGGTAAATGCGCTTATAAGCATGTCTGTGAAGAGTGAGAGACCAGCATGGAGTACCGAGAATGCATGGATACACGCCTGGATCGAAAACTGGGTATCGGGAGTGTATCACCACCTGCATCAACTAGTGGCATCCATCCATGATTATGACGCATGCAATGACAAGCTGCACAAAGAACTTATTAATGTACCAACAAGAGCTTCCAGGTTTGATGGCTTTGGCTTGGCTTAGTAATGACTTTATAGCTTGCGCTTGAAGCAGTTGGCGGTGGTATCTAGCTGTTGTGGGCTAGCTTTCTGTCTTATTGTTGGCTTTGCTGGTGGGTATGGTGATGGTGCTACCAAAGTATTCTTGCAAATGCAACAAGAAGGTCTCAAACCGAACGAATCTACCATTGCCAGTTTTAACAGGTCATGGTCGAGCATAAATTCATGGTTCTAATGGTCTTGATATAACTATGTTATGTATTGTGTGGAAAAATTATCAGAAAAGATGGCTTACAAAATTAGACCCTGCATTTGGATTTAAACTAAACGAGAAAATAGTACTCCATTTCTTTTTAGACTCCCGTGCTTTGTCTTTTAGAGTTTTGGTTAGTCTTTCAGTTGACTGTCCTATAATGGTAGCACCATTTTTATAAAAAAAATAGTTCGCGTTTGTTCTTTCCACAGAGACTTATTTCCGTTACCTCTTTTCGCTTAAATATGCCTACTTTTCAAGGCTATCTTGATGAATCTACCTTTCCTTTTCATCTGATTTTCTTTCAGGGTAATTTGTTCTTTAAATGGGACTGTAATAAGAAGAACCGAGAGAAAGGATAAGAAGAACCGAGAGAAATTTAGAAGAATCACAAGTTCAAACGATCACAAATTCACAGGCATTTCTCCGCATCAGACATTTTTTTTTATTGCGTTTGTTTTGAAACCAGAGGCATGGTCTCTTCTACTATCGCTTTAGTTCTTGTGGAAAATAGACCCACACTGAACTTTAGTTCTGTATTGGTACTGGGTAGCTAATGGGAAGTAGCTGAGCAATTAATTTGGAGATAATTCGCTCTACCGGAGATGGCATCCGCTTTGAGAGCATCTCTTCATGAGCAATACATGCAGGGCATAACGGATCTTGCTGATTAGCTTCAGTAGTCATCTTCTCCAAACACTCTGGATGGTAGACATGCCCACAAGCTACCACAACAACAACAGAGATATACTCTTGTGATAGAAGCTTTGAACAAATGCCGCAAGTCTGAACTTCCACCTGGGAGGACATGGAAGTAGCATCTGTGTTTTTCGCCCTGATCCTTTCCATGGCCAGAGCTCCATCCATGCTCTCTCTGCCCTGAATCCACCCAAAATCAGAAGGGCTTGTTGCATCACTCCACCGGAAACGCTCTCTCCTAGAGGAAGCTACAAGATCTGAAAATGTCTGCATGGACCACCAATCAGGGACACCTCCATGTGAACCCACTGTTGAGTCACCATTACTACCAGCCAACTTGAAGGAGTGCCTTCCATCCAATGCTGATATGGAGCTGTTGCTTAGTGAATTTAGCGCATGAATCTGACTGTCTGAGATTTGCCTTGTAAGGTGTTTGCTGGAAGTATGGTGCAAGCGTCTGGAGAAAAAAGAACGACTACGGATTGATGGGTGTCGTGATGAAGCTAGCTGGCTTTTTAAGCATTGTGGCTGATCAGGACGACTTTTATATTGTCTTTGGAAACAGTGCTCTGTATTTATTGGGGGTGTAAAGGATTCTGGTGTCTTTGGATTGGAGTAAGGGACAGCTGAGGGGTATTCCTCTTTGGAGGATGCTTCTGTTATATACGGGCTCAAAACTGAATCTGAGGGAGTATTAACAGAGTTTCCATCATGATCAGGCAGAAAGGGAGAACTCAGCCACCGTGGCTCGCGAAAACTAGCCGACAAGGGGCTTGAATCAGGTACGCGGAACTGTGAGCTGGTAAGTCCATATCTCAGCAGTACGCGCTGGTAAATCGTGAAAGTGTGAGGTGGAAGAGCCAGCAGCTGAAACTGTGTGGCAAATAGTGTGAGGTGAAACAGTCAGCAGCTGAAACAACTGTGTGGCAAATAGTGCGAGGTGGAATAGTCAGCAGCTGAAACTGTGCAGCAAATGTCAGATTTTCAGTGGCTGGAAGGGCGATGAGAAAGCGCTCTCATTGGCTCCAGTGAACAGTGACATTCGGCTAAAGCCGGCAAAGGGAATGCCTTTCGTGTAAAAATGTTTCATAGTAAACACAGTAAAAGGGTAGGAAAAATAAAGGGACTTTTAAATGTTTTAAAAATAAAATAGATTGAAATTATAAAAAAAAATAACATTTTTTTAGAAAATTATATAAATTAAGTGGTTAGTAATAGGTAGATAGGTATCAAATCATGATAAATATAAAGATTTGTATTTCATGGTACATTATATAATGGAAATTTACATGTATTGTGAAAAAATATAGGCCTATTTTTCTAGATAATCCTCAATCCTCAATATGGCTGATTACTAAACATATTATGTAGACATTACAAGAAGTTTGAATGCTCACTATGTACAATTAAATTTAAGTTTTAAAAGCCTTGTGGAACATATTATAGAACATATGTATTAATATAATATTTAAAGAATTGAACCATTATTATTAAATTAAAATTTTGAAAATCTTGTGGAACAAGCGAGCCTGCATTGCAAGCGAGCTGGTTTCAATAATCAAGCAAGCTAGAATGATACAATGATACAATATCTTTCTCTCTATTTTTTTTGTTGGGTTTTGATTACCATGGTTAAGCGAGTTGTACTTCACAGCAAGCGAGCCGGATTCAGTTACAAGAGAACCAGTTTTGATTCAAAGCCAGATTAAAATCTCTCTGTTTTTGTGGGTTCGGTCACGCATATGAACCAGTTTTTTAAATTTTAAACATGCAGGTTTATTTTGACTGACTCAGTTGTATTGGCCATTTGATATTTCTTCATACAAGAGATCCTGTCGCAGTAAAGGTAAATGGCCAGTCTACGGGAAAATACACATGCACACATGACTTTCAATCTAACACAAATATCTGAAGCTACTTAGGCAAGAATTATTGAGGATGTGGTCAACCAAATATATTGTTGGAACTGTCCTATTCATTAAGCTAATTTTTTTGTATTGTTGTGCTAAGAATGTTTATTAGCTCTATGATATGATATGTATTATATCAGTTATATGTGGGTTCAGAAAGAAACTGTATCAAGACCACCAGATTATTATACATCCTTGAATATGGAAGAATTAATACACTGAACAATGTACTATTTATATATTTTCTATATAATACCACATTTATTTCTCTCTAAAAAAAAGGAATTAAACTCACAACTTTGTTTCTATAATTTTTTTAATAGTAAAATAAATCATCATATTTTAGTTGTTAATTTGATGTTATATCTTAGTCGTTAATTATAACTAGTTTTTGTTAAAATGTATAGCTAACTCATTGCCTTTTATTTAAGAAAAATGATAAGATTATAATTCAAAATATATTAAGGTTTCATTCTTGTTAAGTATTTTTATATTTGGAAGTTTTCATAAGTTTTCTTACATTCCTTTAAACTAAACTTCTAAATAAATAAAAAAGTTGTAAAACATCAAAACATTTATTTCACATTGTCTATACTAAAATAAGTGAAAAGATTAACTAAACTGTAATTTTATTTAAAAATGTTATTATTATTACTGGAGCAGTCTACTATTACACGGAATGAGCTCCCCATCTGGCGGCTTCCTCTGGTGATGGGACAGCTCCAGCGAGCACCCCGACGGTGTTCGTTGTTCCGACTTGGCAGGTGGGCCCTCCGCTGCTACACCACTCTCTGTCGGCTGCCTCCGCCTCCCCTCCCATTGTGCCCAACTTCAATTTATGAGAGCCGAGTTGAAGCTGAAGAGGGAGCGAATGACATTTCCACAGGTAATTCTTCCCAGCCAATCACATTTAATTCTTCATAGCCAATCGCAGGTAATGAATCCAAACTAGGAAATGATAGCTAGGATAATTCGATGCAGAACATCGTAGGTAATGCATTCAAACCAGGAAATCATGGTGTGTATTAGGAATGAGTAATCATAGTTAGGATAATACCCACTGAAAATAGAATTCATAATCTAAAATAGAATGCATGAACTAAGATTACCTCCTTGGCCAAATGGAGTTTTTCTGATTTAAAATTTAATGATATTTAAAGATATAACTAAGGCCTTTCCTGCTGGTCGTTTCTGGCAGGATAGAAACTTGTTAGAAATGGTTTCGTCACTCCATGTCCATAGATGGGAAATGTAGAAGAGGGAAGGGTTTCTGATGTGGTTTCATTTTGGGGATGGCTTTTTTGCCCGAAATGAAACCCTTAGGTGTTGTTCTTACTGCAAAATTTTCATTGAATTCTCTGAAAAACAAATTTTCCAATTAAAGGAGCTACCCGAGGGCGTGAAATTTGGCCTGAAAATGCTATTTTCATGCTAAAGAAGGGCTGATTAAACTTGAATAGCGATTGAACTCTGAGTATGTATAACATTTATGTCAAAATTATCATTAGAAAGAGGTCATTTTACTACGAGATTAACTTGGTCAATAAGTAATATAGTGATAAAAAAACATATATTTAAAATAAAAGCTAAAGACATTAGATCCACAAGTGGAAAACAATCCATAACAATGATATTGTTGATGATGTTACTACTGGAATGGGGGAGGATCCTCAAACAAGTGTCGACATCTGGAGAATACATGACCCACCAGATATGACACTGAAACTACCTACAATGTTACTACTCGAGTGAGGGAAAGGAAGAGGGTAAAACCTAGATGGTCCAATATTTCATAACCTAGACCAGTTTAAGGATGCCAAAAGTAGAAAAAGAAAAAATAAATGTTTCATAACGTTCAATGCCCTTATTTCTCTCATCAGCTTATCATGGCAGGAAAAACCTGCAAACAAAATCTGCAGGTGCTTCCTTTGTGTGCTTTCTCACAACAACTACTTGGTTTTCTGGTATACTTCCTTGTACATTCATTCAAAAAATAGACAAAAAGCTCCAAGTCTTAGTAATGGTATTCCTTCTATGCCTTGTTAAAATTGACTAAATATTTTGATACTACATATTCAACAAAGATTTAATAGTATAGAGGAATGCTCATTTATGAAAAGAGGAATTCATATAATTTTTTTCCTCCAGGCACTAGAAAATGATTTTTGACAGCCTATAGGAAAAAAATTATATCCATTGCTTTGTTCTGTTCAAAAAGTTCTAGGTGTTCCAGTCAGTGCAGGTTGTGAAGATTGTTACATAAATGTAGTTGTATGTTTTCAATGTATAATATGGGAGAGTTGGGCACCAAAATGGGTTCAAATGCTATGCCAGATAAGCAAATACTGCAATGTAATCTTGAATTTCCACAACCAAACACTGCAATATATATTATAATATCACATTTCCAAAATAATAAAAATATTGCGCCACAAAATCAGAAGATTTAATAACCACAAAAATATTGATATGAAATTACAAATTGAATGTAGGATTAAAAACTTGTTTTTTGAGTGATGAGGGATTTGGCCATGAGAACCAACTTTCATTACAGCTGCATTTATTCATAAAAGTAGCAATTGTTTCATTATTGTTCAATAATATGATCCAAATGGGACTACCTACACTGACTTAAATCAATAGTTAACATGCTTTTGTATCTTAGTCTAATAAAATTTAATAATTTTCGCTCAAAACCGCAAAATTTAGATGCTGTAAACAAAGAACTTGTTGCTGCCAGAAAAATTAGGGATGAATGAAATTACTGGAGCATCACATGATTGTGGAAACTAACCTAAATCAGTCAAACAAGAAACATTACTATGAAGAAGGAATAAGTGCCAAACAACTAAAACAACAAAATAATGCTCAATTTCACTTCTTACTAAAATCTATTAAAATGCATAGCTAAAGTTTGCAGTCATGGATGAACTAACGCAGATGATGCCATAGTGCTTAGAATTCATTAAGCTTAACCAAATATGTGAATCCATCTTGAAATATAAATTATGCATTAACTCGAAAACCACAACTAGTACCAAATTTTGGGTCAAGATAACCAACATTACTACACCTATACGTCAACGAGTTTCAAGATATTTTAAAATGTTCAGAGAATCCACCTTATGTTTTTCACATAAAATAGTAACAACAAAACAGAAAACCACAAAATGTTAGTTCAGAGTGAGTGACTTCAATATTAGCTAGTCACTGAATTTAATATAACCAACAACAAGAACCTCCTCAAATGCTCCCAACATTAGCATATAGAATAGGATGAGCAGAGTGATGAATTTAATGCCACACCGATCCCAAATTTCAGGCCCCAGCAGCCAAATTGTGTATTTTTCAAAACTTATCTAGCCTAGAAATGCATGTACATATGTCTTTTATGTTAAATGCATGTTTCATGAAGAGGTTGATGAACACATTATTCATCAAATATAATAGAAGGAATATTTATGTTTCTTTGGAGTGAAAAAACAATTGAGTCACTTTTTGCAAAATGTGTTCTCCAAATTGAGCATTAATTTTAGCTTTCAAATTAACTATACTAGTATTTATTTCATTGAACAAAAGCAAACTGTTATGGAAATCATGGTATCAAGGTGCTTTCTGAAATTTGTATGGTATTTAAGTCCGTTTGGAACATCATTTACCTTCATTTTGACATAACTTTTCCTGATTATGTTAGACAAACAGATATTGAGAGTCCCCACATTTATTTTCTTTATTGTTGAAAACAAATTAGTAAACATGACTTAAAATGTGTGATTGGGATTTTTGTATTTTCTCTATAGTGGTTTCTAAAATATCCCAAATCCCACATATTATCTCAGAAAAAATAAGTTGGAATGGATAGAGACAAAAAATACAGAGACCACCCACACGTTGGAATGGCTAGAATCACAAGGAAGAAGAGAATTCATTGTTAACTATTTGTGGAGACATTACAATCATTTTAGCCAAAATATTAGATGAAATTACAGATGCGATCCTCTGCTCAAAATTTGATCTCATATGCTCAAACGTTTGATTGTGTATAATTCCTAGTATCTCATGATTTTCTTTTCCAAACAAACCAGTGTTTTCCAAACCCTGATTTGACATTTTAACAAACCTAATTCTGATTGTATTCAAGGAAGTTAGGTTCTCTGAAACATTGTTAAAGTTAGGGAGTTCATGTGTGTAAGTTTCCTTTATTTTATAGATTAAATTTGATATAAATTCTTACCTATCTGATATGAATTTATTATTTTTTTATTTTATAGGTTTTTTCATTGTGGACAATGGTGGAAAAGCAGACATTGTGTATCTAAGTTTCATGTCGTCCAAATATTGAACAAGACAAAGTTAAATATGTGCTTTATAAGCTGGCACGAAATCATGTCATGCACAAAAACATATATGTACAAGGGAGGAAAAATAATAATTAAGCCTATTATATTTCCCTTATTGAGGGCTTAAAAGAGGAAAAAAAAATGTTGTTAATGATATTGTCATTTACATGAACTCACAACTCATCTGCAATCAACTCAACGGCATCTACGAAGTTCGAAAAGATAATTTAAAACCCCTATACAAGGAATTAATAATGTGGAGCTCTTAATTTAAATTTGTCAACATACAATGGCTTGCATACATTCATAGGATATCCACTAATATACTAGTGGAAGGAATGCCAAGTGTAGATGTAGGTGTCAAAGATGACACCGGATGACAATCTATTAAAACTCAAGACATCAATCAGCATCATGACAAGTCTAAAATATGTGAATGTGTCATTATTATAATTTTTATTGGGGCTATCATGGCATGGTTCTTTCACCAAAGAAGAACCTATTTTAATTTTTCGATGGTTCGTGATATAATAGATGGATATTTTTAACAATATGGTATTTTCTATTGTATTATTTTTCCATGTGTCATGAACCATTTCAACTCCCAATTCATCATTGTTGTTGAAAGGACAAATATTTTCCACTAGCCATTACATTATGAAATTTTGTCATAATGACCATGCAGGTAGTACACACTTATTTCTGCACATGAATATTTGGTTTTATTTTTACTTCCTTGGTATCTAATACATCATAGATTAACATGGATATTTTTTAAAATTGTAAAAAGAAAACTTAAAAAAAAATAAAAAATTACATTCTATAGTAGGAAGGATTTAACACCCTGCTACTCAATTGGGAAATTATGTGCTTATCATTTTGATTGTCACATGATAAATACATTCAATAACAACATGGAATAAAACCAACCATGGTGACAATATAAATTTTATGCATAAAGAAAAATCGCATTACTCAAGTACTCAATTATTGGACGGAAACCTTGAAGTACTCAATTATTGGACTGCTGAAACACTTCATTTATATAGACAAGATAAATTACATGTACATACTTGCAACTTATCAGAAGCTGCAATAATTTTAAGCTCTCCTAACCCTAGCTAGGAAAACCAAGAAAACCCTAACAAAAAACACCTCCACGTTAGGTATCACACGTAACCAAAGCTCGCCACTCCACCATGAATAACATTGATACAAAATAGCATCACAACTGGAATGACATTCATCTCATGAATATTGGTATGTTGGACAATAAACAAAAAGTTACAGTTTCTATCACAACTTGTTTGTGAAGTCAATTTGCGTGTTGTCTCCAAGTTCTATGATGTCAGTCACCCAATCATATTTGGATCAAGGGGAACCCATTGATGAACCAACTATGTCTATAAGATAACAACACAATTTTTATCATAATAAATAATAACATCTAAACTAATACATGCATCAGAATACATAGTACATCAATTAGAATTATTGTCTTAATCACCTTAACTCATTTGATAAAGATAATTATGGTGGGCTTGTGTACGTCCTTCATATGAAATCAAATTAATGTGATTTTGCAACCCTGCAAAAATTCACACACTACATTAATACCATGAACAAAAAAAAGTGCTAAAATTTAAGAGAAAAGACAATCCAAAAAACATGGAAATTCACCAATTTTCGTGATGTCAGTGACCCAATCTTGTTCTGATCGAGGGGAACCCATTGATGAACCAATTGTGTCTATAATACAACAACACAATTATCATCAGATAAAATAATAACATGTGAACTAATACATGCATTAGAATACATAGTAGATCAATTAGAAGTCATGTCTTAAGCTCCTTCACTCACCTGATAAAAATAGTTATGGTTGGTCTGTGTATGTCCTTCATCTGAAATCACATTAACAGGATGCTTCAACCCTGCGAACATTCACACACTACATTAATAACATCAACAAAAACCAGTGCTAAAAGTTAAGAGAAAATACAATGCAACAAACATGGAAATTCAGCAATTTCCATGATAAATTTGTTCCAGGGAAACCAATTTATGAATCGGCTGTGTCTGTAATATAACAACACAATTTTCATGAGAGGAAATAATAGCATGTGAACTAATACATGCATCATAATACATAATAGTTCAATTAGAAATATTGCCTTAAGCACCTTGACTCATCTAATAAAAATATTTATGGTGGGTCTGTGTATGCCCTTCATATGAAATCACATTAATGGAATGCCTCCACCCTTCAAACATTCACACACTACATGAAAAACATTAACAACATCCAATGCTAAAACTTAAGAGAAAAGACAATGCAACAAACATGGAAATTCTCTAATTTCCATTATGTCAGTGACCCAATCTTGTTTTTGTCGAGGGGTACCCATTGATGAACCAACTAAGTCTGTAAGATAGCAACACACTTTTCATCAAAGAAAATAATAACATGTGAACTAATACATGCATTAGAATACATAGTAGATCCATTAGAAGTCTTCTCTTAAGCACCTTGACTCATCTGATTAAAAGGTTGATGGTGAGTCTGTGTACATCCTTCATATGTAATCACATTAATTGGATGTTGTAGTCCAACAAACATTCCAACACTACATTAAGCTAAAATATATAGCAAAGATGAAAGACATAGAAAAAAAAATGGAAAATCAACAAAGTGATCTAAACTTAGCAGCAAACTTGGAAAATCATCAATTTGATCTAAACATACTGATATCGTATCCCTATAGAACATACTTGGAGCAATAGAGGATGCATTGTTGGAGTGTGGATGATCACGCTTGTTGAGGTGTTGAAACTGAAATGGTTCATCTTTGGATGTAGAGACATTCAAATCAATATCTAAGGTGGCATTCCTTTTCCTTTTTGTATTTTTTTTTTCACTAAGGAAACTATTCTTCCTCTTCAAGGATGCTTCATCAGCACCCAAACCTAGGGTGAAGTCATAATCCATAATATTAAGATTATTAGCATCATCCAATTTTTTTTTATCCAAATCAATCAACTTTTTTGTCTTCTCACAGTAGAAGGACTATTCTCAAAGAGGTCTAGATAGCCAAACAACTCTGCTCTCAAAATATTAAGTACTTCAACATTGTCATCTTCAATATTAGTTGTGATAGTATTTTCATGAAGGTTTGGTACCTCTGTACTTATCTCAGAAAGGGAATTCAAATTATTTGGTGTGGTATGAAGATCCAATAAAGGTTCTAAATCCATTAAGGAGGAATGCAACCAATCTAACTTTATGGCATGCTTGCAAATGTTTCCCTTTGTAGACCATGAGAAAATCGCACGTGATAAAATTTGTGCAATGAGAAATGATAATATATTCTTTATCGGGTTGACTTTGACTCCTCACTCAATAATCATGACATATGCTCTCATGAGGCCTGCAATCACTGTCTTAAATTCTTCTAGCCTTTTCTGTTGATGATTCAAGCTGCATGTCTCTCCTGTGGTTGTTAACATATCATTTTTTTTTCAAAATTGCCTTGAATCGATAACATGGCTGAATATTTTTTATGAGATTTTAGAATAGTCAATCCATTCTGGAACAACATTTAATTCATCTATCACATAGAAATTTTGTTTTCACATAACCGTGGTATGATTCCGCAACATTATTTTTCTCCTAGTTTGCATCAGGAAAATAGCAACAGTCTTTAACCCACATTCCTACGTGGAAAGACACAATTAGTAAATACAAGTTGTCCTTATGAAACAAAAAAACATAGAACACAAAAGGAATATTATGCAAATTTACGAATCTTGTCACCGGAAACCTAAGTCTTGTAGAAATAGTCCAAAAACTTTTTCTTAGTTTCATATTTGGTCAAAAATATATTGATTGCATCATCCACTTCATGAGTTGAAAATTCTTTCATGATATGGCCAAGTTCATCGAACATCTCTTTTGATTTTTCTGAGCAGCTAAAAAATCGACTAACATTCTTTATCCATGCCCTCCTTACATGCCAAATACACAAGAAAACTTCACATTTTACGATTCTCCCATGATATTTAATTCATTTTAAGTAAGAAATTTTTAGAATGAATGCAACTCGAAATTTCAAATAAGAATATCTATATTGCCTCAAAGAAATGATTTTGGCCATAGAATCATCAACCATGAAGGCATTGACCCTTCAATAAGGCTGAAGCTAAAAAAACCTAAGCATGAGACTCTCCAGCCATATTGCTATATATTTTGATGTATTATGTGACATCACCACCCATGCAACTAGTACCCCACTTTATTGCTAATCAAACACTGCAAGAGTGTACTTATAATACTGTCATATTAAATGAAATGATGATAATTTTAACCAAAATCATTTTATTAAAGCAATCATTGGAAAAAAAACTAACCCCATATTTGTTTGTACTGAACGTTGAGTCCATGGCTATCAATCTATTGTGGGATAACTTGAGCATAGTTTCCAGCATCCATTTTGTTTGTATTCCAACTTTAAAAGTGATCTCTCAACGATTGGGCTTCTGGTAGAAGAAGAAATAATTTTTGTTTTTTTGATAGAAAATATTCACACTCACTTCATATTTTCTATGCAATTGATAAATTTATTTCATCAAAAGATTATAGACGTTAGCAATGTCTTTTCTGCATAATAAAATCAATTGGAAGTTGACGAAAATAAAATTTTTCTAAATAAGAAATCACGTCATTCGAAAGTATTGGCTTCATTTGAAGAACAACATCACTTAAAGTCTTGTGTTTTCCATGAAAGGAAATCCTTTCCCATCTTCGTGATAATATAGATTGTATGTTATTACAACTATGTTGGGATCTTGAACCATAATATTTACAAAAAAATGGCAATGACATCCCCTCTTTTTGTAAAATGAATGTCTTGGTTTTTGTTTCCTTTATTCTCTCTTATCAGCTGGACCATATGAGAAATGATAAGTACAAAATAGATGAAAAAATGTCACCACATCTTATAAATATAAATCACATTTAATATCAACATCTAAACAATGTAGTTCTAAAATTCTTATAGTTCATACAGTAAGGCATCACTAGCCCTTGTGCTCGGGGCATTTCCTTTTAGATGCACGAAGGAATGTGGAGCATCTGGATTCAATTCCTCTCCTTTTATAAAATCAGGAATTATTTCTTTCAGATTTTTTTGCAACGTGATCACTCTTCATGTGTTTTTTGTAGACTTCAGACCAAACTAGATATTTACTAGAAAAAAAAACGTTTTCGTTAGGGTCTTGTACCTTAAAAGCCATGATTTCCTTCCATTTCTTTTCCATGTTGGCTGACTATCTGCAAAAAAATGTGGAAACATATTAGGAAGATGGAAATGATGACACATTCGACAATATAATTAGATGAAATTGAATAGTAGATGTTGAAACATTGGCTAGGTATCAGGGATAATAGAGTACGCATTAGTGTTGTGTTTTGCAGTTTGTGTTGAGCTATGTAGTTAGTGCACAGAGATATAATTATACATATGTATTAAGATTCTTCATATCATGCATAAGGTCTTCATAAGGTCTAAATACTGCATATTTTGTACAAAAAAAGAAATCTAGAGTATAACCTTAAATAATAAAAAATATGAATAGAATCAAATCATGAGTAAAAGGTATTAAAATCAATATTTCTTCTGTTATTTCTAAATTTTAAATAATAAATTTGGCCCACAAGGTGATTTATACATACAAAATTGGATTTTTAAACCAACTGTGTTGAATTTGGGAAGGCAGATGGCTGCTTTAGAGGGTACGAAAGTTGCCTATTGTACTTCTATTTGTGTCTCCAATATCCTTTGTGTTATTACAATTGTGCAGCAATGGAGATCATGTTGTGGCCTCAAGGTGTTTGTATGGAGGTACCATGCACTGTTAGCACACTTATTTCCAAGGGCCTATGGGGTTACAACAACTTTTTTTGACATAAAAAGGCTAGATGGTGTAAAAAATGCCATAAAACCATCTACACAGGTTTTATATTTTGAGTCCATGTCAAACCCAAATATGGAAGTTGTGGACAAACCATCTTTGTCTGCCATTTCACATGAGAAAAATTTCAAGGTGGTATTTGATAACACCTTTGCCCCCATCATCATATCTCTCGCAAGGTTAGGTGTTGATGTTGTTATTCACAACATTTGAAAATATATTAGTGGTAGTGTTGATATTATAGCAAGAGCAGTATGTGGGTCTGTAGAGATAATAAATTCCATGATGGAACTCCATCAGGGAGCCTTGATTCACACTAGAAACCACTTCCTATTTCTGGTATATTATAATTATATTATATTATATTAAACGTATCACACCACTTTATTAATAACACTCATGCTTATTTTGGAAAAAATATGTGGGGTCACTAATAACACTCCTATATTATTATGGAACAAATATGTTAGTAAATACATATAATAAAATCCAACAACATGTATAGTATATAAATTTTATATGCAACAAGGATCTTAATTGTTCACTGCAAATAAATGTTTTTATTGGGTCCCTTAGTGTTGTTTTCAAAACTAGAGCAGCATCATCACCTCGACACATACTTGTAGAAGTTGTGTTTCTATAGGTACTACTCATAAATTTGTAAAAGTGTTGGATATTTAAAGATATTAATAGTTTTTTCCTCTCTAAAATGTCAACATTTCCCTCTTTTCTATATTGCTACTAGAGAGGTCTTGGTGGTTTGGTTGTTGGAAAGGTTTTACTAGGTTAGTCATGTAACGATGTGTAGAAATTAAAATTTAATTTTATATTTCTTTTCCAATTTATAGGCATAGTTAGAATGTGTAAAATTACCTTCGATGCATTTTATTTTTGTCTTCCTTATTGATTTGTGTGCTTGTAAGCTAAAAAGTATGCTCATTTGTGAGATAGTTCATGGATTATATTCACATGACTATGACATGTTTTCCACTAATATTTATTTTAACATCTAGAAGTATCAGATAGGGAGGTTGATAATATTAGGCATTTTTGTGCAATTTATACTCTCTTTCACTCGTGAAGATAACATATTGTTAAGCCAAGCATTTGGGTTCCATTGGTTTTCACTGGTGATGTTGTAAAGGTGTAAAATCATTCACCAGGATTCCAATATTTTTCAGAAGTGAGGGAAGCAATGTTATGCCATCCACTAGGGCTCCATTATTGCACAATGATGAGCTCAAGAAAGTGTTAACCAATCTAGCAGGGTTTCAGTTTGCCACACCCATGTCATATAATTTAAAGAGTAGATGTAATTTGGTGCAATGTCTAGACTAGATAACTCTCGAGACCTACTATCACAACCGAAGCAAGTCCAAATTACTATCTAATTTTTATTCTGTAGTGAAAATATTCATGTTTATTAATAAAAGGTTACTTTCCAGAGACCACAGTTTTATACACTAATAGTGGCACTGTGCATTTTCTTTATGTTTTTTTTCTTGGCTTCCTCCCCTTATTTTATGGGTTGTGTGATGTCGATGTGTATGTCAATGAAAGGTTTGTGAATATGATTATAAAATCTTCATTTTTTTTCATTGCTTACAAATTCATTAAATGTTCGAAGGATATTGTTTCATAATCATAGTGGATTCTTCTATTCAGATATTTTTTGATTAAGTAGAATAACAAGGTATAAAGATCTCTAAATGCCATATTGTTGTTTCATAGTGGCAGTGGCATCTCCTATCCAACAACTATTTAATAAAATAGTTGTTTGGAATGCTATGGATAGAGGAATACTATCCTTTATTTCCTTTCTATCTAAGTGGATTATCTTCTATATTTGACCAAATCTATTTTTCATAATAGTATTTGGGGGCTTGCATAAGGTTTTTTGGCCTACATCCTTAAGCATGGGATTTTCTAGGGTTTGATTGTGTTTTTTTAGGTGACTTATTTACAATATAAAGCATCAATTATTATAAATTTCATATATGAAACAATGTCTAAAGGGCTTCATGAGTGGTTTAATTTATATTCAGGGCTCATAACAAAGGCTAAATAACTTCATGTATGTAACTTTGTTCTGCATACCTTGTGAAGAAAATAAATTGTGAAGCACTTTAGTGGTGGATCTATTCCGCATACCTACAAAGAAAAAGAAATAAAAAATCAACTTGGTTGTAGATCTACCCCGCAAACCTTGTGAAATCATGAAACATTTTTTTCTGGATATTTTTCATGATAGTCTTAACACCATCTCAAAAAATATAGGACTAAGAACAAATCTGGGCATCATTCATAATATTTTTTTACCCTTGGAGTTGTTGCAGATCGATTTTTATAAAAATGTAAGCTCTCATTTGACTACCGCTCTCAAGTTTTGTGCATAATTTCTTTAAATAAACTATGTTTATTGTGACCTTTCTTTTTCATATATTCTTATTACAAACCTGTGCCTTACATTCTAATTCAAATTATTGAGAGGGTATTTCTGTTGTGACAGACCTAAGTCCTAGGTTGAGTCCAACAAGTATTTATATATGTTGATTTCAGGTTAGCTCTATCCACAAGCTAATAAGGTAAGGGTTTTCCTACTCCAATTGAGGAAGGCGTTTCGACACCAGAAGTATGTTTTATTCCATGTTACTAGAGGAGATCAATCTCCAAGTTTCTTGATACATGTATATTCATTTCCCTAGCTAAGGATGATTCACATTAAATCCTAATTTGGTAGCGATGAAATTATTATTGTACCCTAATTCTGAAAGTTAAAAATAATTGACATTAGAACTGTCAAAAAAGATCCACGATAAATAATTGTGAAGATAATTGAAGCTATCTATAGGAATAACAAATTAAATTGAAAATATCTACAAGATTCTAATTGTAAAATTAGTGCTAATAAAACAATGATTAATGTTTTGGACAATGGCATATGTAATAAACCATCGGGATAATGATAGGAATGGATTTAATGTATTATTTGAATGTGATAGATAAAGAAAACATCCATTTAGAACATTAACAGGGGATTTATTTGGCATTGAGATGATAAAAACATAGTTCCAATTTCTATATGTGATTAAAAGCTTGATATTACACTATAGATTTCAATTTTCCACTATATGATAATAAGGTAAAAAGGTAAAAAGTAAAACATATTGAGTAAGAAGATAAAAAGGGTAAAATGTTAAAGAAATCATACTACATGATGATGGAACTGCACATTAGATGAAAAATATGTATAATTTGGTGGAACAAAGGTCATCATATTTCCATAAAGATATTTGGGATGGTTTCTTATTTTTTTCCACGTTAACTGTTGGGACAATTTCTTATTCGGGACGATCATTATTGTTTTCCACAACTTTTTATTTGGGACAGGTTTTCCTTGCCTCACCAAGTCCTTTTAAGTGCATCTGGTATGGTTGATCTCCCATTTTATGTTTGGAATTGGGAGCTTCAACTTCAACCAAAAAGACAATGTGAGTTGAACTATGTCTTATGGTATAATATTGTAGTAGTTGTATTGTTTTATATAAAAATTCTTTGTCATACTATTTTTCTCTTTGTATGTGCACTCCCCTCAATGCTCATGTTAGTTTGACCTCACCGTTAACTACCCTTGAAAGTCAAAACTAATCTAGTTTCACTGTTAGCTACCATTTGTTAGTATTAGTCACAACTAACCCTAGTATTGCTTCAAAGTTTATTAGTATTGCTTCGCAGTTACAATGAGACAATTCAAAAATATTTTACACACATGAATAGTGTTTCAACAAGTAGGCTTGGCATACAGAAGGTTGTAAAATCCAAATTTATGGCATGGGCCATTCAAATCTTTTAATTTTGATTCTGTCCTTCAGTTTTTCTACCTGTGTTACCATTTTTTTATGATTTTACATGTGTCACTTTCAGTTATTATATAATAGGAACACATTTTTCTTCATTTTTAAAGTAATGAATGTAAATAATAATTTGTAAAGAAGTTATATAAAGTATGTATGATGATGGATTTGCAAATCAGTAGTTAAATATTGTCAACTTTGATTCAAACAGATCTACTTCCTTACAAACTAATTATTAAAACTTTAGTTATTCTAATGATGTAATGGAAATACTGGAATAGCATTAGATTTTTTATTGTACCAACTAAAATGATAAAATATTTTTGCGAGGAAAACTGAATATTTCAAAAAAATGATTGTGAAAAAATTTCCAATTTTCTTTGTACACTTTCATGTACTCCCCTTGAAATTTAATATCACCATATTAACCATTAAATGGCTGTAAAAAATTTAGACACACAGACCCTAGATGATAACAATATATATTGGAACCCCTATCAACTTCAAAAAAATAAATATATAAACTCATAGTTGGTGCCAGAATATACTACCATTTTGAAAAATATGAACATTAGAACAAGGGTATTTTTTGCTTTCCAAAATAGACAAAAAAGAAACTTAGAAATATTCTTTGATCCTTTAAAGCCATTATGGGCACAAGAAATGAAGCTCATTAAAATATAGAGATAGATGAGTTTCCTAGAAAACTATGAGCAAAATCATCATCAACTTCTAAATAATTATAATTACAATATTCACACATGTATTATGTTGGAATATCCTCTAAATTTGAAATATCAACACATCTGGTGTGCTGCCAAACCTCACAATTATCATAGGCAATCATTCTCTCTCCATCATCCTCCCTTGTGCCACATGGGCAATCAATAGTCCATACTTGTGTGCCTCTCTCTTCCCTGTACTTGTAAATATCACCATAACAATGACCTTGAATAGTAAAAACACTCTCTGGCCCTTTGACTATCATCAAGGTTATTGAATATTTGATATTTTGTAGCTCTCTTACATTTTCTACTTGAAATTTTTTGAAACAGATATAAACATATCTAAAATCTTGAGAAACTTCTTCCTTCATATCTACTATAGTTGCATTTCTAGGCATGATATGTAATTGAAGTGGTGTTTTCTGCAAGGTTTGTGATCCATTTAATATCTCTGCCACAAGAAACACTCTTATGCTCTCACTGTCTGTTGTAATCGTGTGATGTTTTGCCTCATAATCCTCATAATATTTGATAAAATGTTTACAATCCATTAAATTTCTCAAGGAATTATAGAGTTTCTTTCTTAACCGATAACGCTATAATTTATATTTTAGTCCATAATACCATAATTTCTCTCCTAGTCCAAACGAAATGAAACAAAAATTAGCACATGATGTAATGGAGAATGATTAGCAATAGGTAAAGGTTTTGATTAAGGATGTAACAGAGCATGATAGAGAGTCTTTAGGTCTTCCAAGACATGTGCTACCCTTGAATGTCACAACTAACCCTAACATTTCTTCACAGTTTCAGAGCATTTGATTTTGTTTGACAAGGAATTGATTGGGAAATCGGGATTTTGTTTTTACTCTGAGTCAACTCCCAACTGAGTTAGAGAACTTGAGAATTCTATATATGCATGTAGTCTATAACTGCCAGTAGTTCTATCAAGCCAACTATTAATAGTGCTCAGTCGATTAATTAAACCAACAACTAAGGCAGCAGGGAATTGATTTAAATGCTGAGGGGAAATAATTTTAATGATGTGCATATTTTTTATTGTTCAATCTACAAATCAAGCTAGAGTTCCTGATTTTTTCCAAGAAAGCACCATGGGAATGCAAGTTTATGATTTTGTATGATATTTAGATAAGTAAAAACTTGCAGAATCACGAGCTAACCTAGTAGAAAAATCTAAGAAAACACAAAAATAAACCTTTTATGGTTGTATCCAAGTATTCCCTTTAAAAAAAAGTTATCTCAACTTCTTTGTTTATGTAATATAGTTAAAAGGTAAAATAATCCTAGAATAAAAAATTCTCCAATTGTGAGATACCATGACATTAACATAAGCCAAATAGTGTTTCTTTTTAAAAATTTACATTTGATTCTTGCTAGAACACATATGATTGTCATTTATGAATTTGACATAAAGTATGCTCGCAGACTATTAATCCCCTACTATCACATCAATTCAGCCTCTGCTTCACTGTTTCCTTTTATTTATTTACATTATTGAGTAGAGTGACCTACACAATTTTTTCACAAATAAATATTGTTATGTGTTTATTTGTTTTAGTTTGGTTGTTTAAAATGTAACATAATTGGGTAAAGTTAATGCACATTATTCATGTATTTTTGCATTAGTTTTACTATATTTTTGATAACTCCTAATTATTTTGTAACAGATGAGCAAGAGTGGGCACCAATTTCGTAATGAGCCAGATGAAGCTTGTGCATTTGAGATTTATGGTGCAGATGAATTTCCATTTTTCAGTGAAGCGTGATGGCTGCCCATCATTATGTTGTTCACCGAGCATAAAAAGAAACTCTCTTCTGATTTCATTGATACTTTTGATGGTAACAATTCTAAGGTTGACAGTTTATTGTTTCCTGTAACAGAGGAAAAATTGGAAAATAAACACACACACAAGTTGAGGGTAAGAGGTGATTCAAGAGAAAGCCAATAGAGGGGGTAAACCTCAATTTTTTCCTAAAAGACAATTTTCATGACCTTTTCTGGAACGTTGGGGTCCACTCTAGAATTTTAAAACTAGAGTGGGATAAACCAATGTCACCAATTAAACTTTATCTCACATGTCATGGTCGTTTCTATAAGGTTTTTTTCTATCACATGAGATTTCTGGTACACATGGTTGGGTTCAATAGGATGAAGCTCCCTTATTTCCTGCATGAAAGATTAATAAAAATGGTGGCATGTGCAAGAAAAAGGAAGATTTTATATCCCTACTATTTCTACCACCATGGCCTCATCCAAATATTGTAGTTGCATCCATTAAATAGGCAAGAAAAATGGTCGAGGAAGAGGGTAATGAGACAACCACTTCCTATAAAACATAAGAAGGAAAGGGCTCTACCTACAAAGGCCGGGAGTAGTCATAAAGCTACTACAAAAGCCATAGAAAGTACTAACATGAGGAAAATACCTAGGCTAAATACCAGGAGGAGTAGAAGGAAGAAATTAGAAGTATAATACAACAACAAACATGAAACAATTGGACAATATATAAAGAAGGGTGAAGATCTTGGAGAAATTCACCATGAAATAGAATGCTCTAGGAGGCCATGAATAAGGAATACAAACAAATTGAGGCCAAGATTGAAAGCTAAACTAAATCACAAACTGAAGGATCCAATTTTAATTATTGATGAGAAAGAAGAAGGGTCTTCTAGAGATGAGCATGGGCTTCTAGTGGAAACTGAAAGAAAATCTCAAACAGTTTAGAAAAAGGGTCCAAGAATCAGTAAGGCGCTAGCCAACAACAGGCCCCTCAAAATCCTTGCAAAGATAGCACACCTTGCTAAAATATGACTGGTTGTGTTTGGAGTTTTGTAACCTTCATGGTTTTGTACAATTAAACTTTATTCAGTGGAGTTTTGTAAACATAATATTGATTTCTATTTAATTATTTTTTGGGGGGTTCTTATTAATGATATTTTTCTTATAGGTATATAATATTATTCTTCTTATCGGTCTATTATGTTTGAAAAACATATCTTAGATATTAGCTAAGTCAAAACAGGAAATACATATTTATTCTAAACATGGCCCAAGTGTGTTTCTAGAGGATACAAATCTTGTAGGCACTAGAAAATCATTTTCTAGCGCCTACCGGAAGCGCTGGAAAATCATTTTTGAGCACCGATAGGATTTGTATCATAACTTAACTATTTATCTATTTTTTAAGGTGATGGGAATGTTTTGGGCAGTGAAATAAACTTTAATGGGTATGTAAATATTTTATCATTTGATTATGTGAAAGGTAGTTAAAAATTTAACACGTAGATTGAATTAAATGATATAGAAGAAACATATGTAATGGAAACCTTAGATTAACTTTTATACATGTGAAATACTAAATAACTTTTATACATGTGAACTACTAAATATTATGACTATGTTACTACTTTTTTTAATGCGTTTATTCTAAATGAATTTCATGGTTAAGAAGAAAAAAATTTGGAAAGCATATATTATACTCATACTTATACCTAGTATTCTATTGATAGTCAATAGCAGAATAATGATGATGCAAAGTAGAACCCATTTTCACATTTTTATACAAGCATGATACCCACCACTTTGTTTCAAGTAGAGAGAATAGATGAATGGAAAATAATTCAATGATGATCTATGATGAATGGTCCCAGTTAACGAAAGTGCACACAATAAAAAATACCTTTATCAGCGATTACTCTTCTTAATATTTTATTTTAGCAATATGCAAAGGAGTAAATAAAATTTACAGCTTTTTGGGGAAAGTCAAATCACCTATTTTATTGTGTGTGGTTAAGAAGAGAAGAAGAAGCAACAATCACATTGATTTATTAGAAGGCTAATGATATTATAATAGTCTTGAGAGGCTATCAAAGTTCCAAACCGTTGATTTATACCAAAAAAATACATTGAAATTTATACTACATTATATCTGACATGCCTCTGATAGAAATAATAGGATAAATTTTCTCTAATCTCATATTCATAAATGTTAAAGACATCCTAAATTTCCATTTTACTAATTGATATTTTGTTTTCAAATTCACTTGCAATATCAAGAAGAAAATTCATGAAAGAACATTGCCCATAAAAAACCTGTAATTATGGTTCAATATCTTGACATTTAATTATGGTTTCGTATCTTGGGTTAAGTTTCAGTTTAGGTATGGTTCTTGCTTGAAAGTATATGATAGTTTTTTCAGCCATGATTTTGATTATCAGAAAGATATAAATTTGAATTGAAACTACGTTATTTTCTTCTTGAGGTAGGAGACGACTTTTCTTTTAACTGGTTAACTATATCTGAAATGGTTTTCCATATAATTTGGAAAAAGTGGATGTTTTCCTTCTAATCTCCTCAACTAGAGATTTCAAAATAAAGGTTTATATTTTTGTTTCGATTTATTTCCTAAAATGGTCATTTGGTATTTCTCAATGGTTGTTAGGCAAGAAACTCTACAAGCTGCATAACATTTTTATCACCTACTAGATCAATGAAGCTACACTAATAAACCGATGATCAGATTAGGGAAAAATAAGGACTTGAGATAAATAGATCATATTTACTTGGAAAACCAATTAGGAATATATGTAGTAGACCTAGGTTTTCATCCTTCTCATAGATATATTAAAGCGCTTGCAGTAATTGTAGGGTAACAGTTAATGGTGTAGCTCTACCCCATCTTTGGATGAAAGGATTCAAGTATAAGATTTTGAATACCTTTTTGGAATTTATTGTTGCACCCTTTAACAATCATTTATTACTATTAATTAACATTGGGGGGAGTGGTAGCTCTATGATTGTTTCTTTCCAAACATAAAAAATGAATAAATGTTCTCTGAATCAATGAATGATGAGGCCTTAGCACAGATTGAAAAAGGGACCTCGCTTAGTAATTTACCAGTAATGAGACGTGCATATTTCCCTTCTTTGTCTAGTCATATATGTATTATCATTGCTAGCTCTGTATGCTAGTTGTCTCATGAAACATATGGAAGAAAATATTCTATGTGCCATTGCTATATGGAAATTTCACACTCAACTAATGAGGTATGACTATTTATTCATATCAAAGTAAAGAAGGAGTTTTGAAGGGACTTGTTAATGTAATTAGTGTTTTCCCTTTTATTTTGAATTTTAGGTCTCAATAGTTTTATACATTGGTTTGCAATATCGATAAAAGAATTAATGGAAGCATCAGATGATATATTAGGAGATCGACCATCCTCGTCGAAGTCTGAAAATACCTCATTATGCTTATTGCTTGCTAATCTATTTTCTAATAGAAATATTCAGTCCACCTCGAAGAACAGAAAGTTAAGCTCTCATTGTTTCTCTATTAAACCATGATCAAGTTGTTATTATGTACAAACATAACATAGAAGGGAAGAGAAGGGTCTCAGCGAGCCACATTTAGGCTTGCCAAGACAATGTTAAGATCAAATTCGTTTAATATAGATCGATTTCGAGAGGGTAAAGGAAGGGTCAACCTCTATGGGAGTGCAAACTTCTACACCGATGGAGAAATTCCTCTTCGCCACTCTAGCGCACCCGTCTGCAGATCTAGTTGTCTGCACAGGAGTTGTTTTAGGTCTTTTTTATGGTCGAACAAGGTGCATGAAACAGAGTGGGAGTTTGCCGAGGGAGAGCATTGATGATAGTAGGTGGCTCCGGGTTGTGGGGTGGTGGTCGGAGCGTGCGAGAGGGAGTGGTCGTGGTGGAGTGAAGGGGAGGGGGGTGGTGGATGGGAGGGGAGAAGGTGGCAGAGGCAGGCGATGCACTGGAGAGTAGGGTCCATCGGGAGGTCGCACGTAGTCGAACGACGTTGCGACAAGAATTCGGCAGTATTCGGATGAGGGGGACCGAAAACCTTCCATTTCATCGAATGGAAGACAAATCCATTATTAATTGTAAAAAAACTAATATTTAAGTTAAAAAAATATTATTAATTATGAAGATTCAATCCTATTTTATTTATAAATAGTTTTTGTTACAATATCTTGAGCCAATAATATATTTTATCAATATGACATAACAATATGATACATGTTGATAATTTTGTAATTAATTAATTTAAAATTAAAAAATCTTAATTAGGAGAAATATAAATCTTAACCTTAATCTCTGAATACAAAATTAATACAAGTAAAAATACATTAACTCTTTATCATAATTCAATCCTACTTTACTTATAAATAGTTTTCATTATATTATAAACCAATAACATAATTTATCTATATCACATAACAATATAATACATGTTGATATAACATTTCTTAAATTAATTAATTTAAGATTTAAAAAAAACTTAATTAGCTTAAATATAAATCTTAACCTTCATCTCTGAATAAAAATTCAATACAGTGATTCGTTATTATAATATTTAAACATATTCCATATAACATATTGAAAATAATTATTTTATAAAACTACCTTTCAATCACAATCACATAAATTTTGGATTAATAATGTATTGAAAATAATTATTTTATATAACTACCTTACAATCACAATCACATAAATTTTGGATTTGGCAAGTCTCTTGGAATATTTAACAATTAAAGTGTGCTTTCTTTCTTTTACAAGGGTTCCATAAACACTATTATTTTTTCCCATTGCAGTTACAAATTGTAAGCAGCACCCAACTTTTTTTACTTTATCCACTATCGTAATTTACCATACAAATTAGGTGGACATGCCTTGAAGGGAGAATTTTTTCGTGAGGACATGTTCTAAGGGAGAATGTTTTCATGGTCACAGTTTTGGTACTTTGCTAAACAGTTTTTGTTACCAAGTTATAGTGGTTGGCTTATTGCATTTTT
The DNA here is from genome assembly GCA_034641835.2 of Pinus albicaulis. Classification (NCBI taxonomy): domain Eukaryota; kingdom Viridiplantae; phylum Streptophyta; class Pinopsida; order Pinales; family Pinaceae; genus Pinus; species Pinus albicaulis. The sequence goes on along the minus strand of CM076574.1, from coordinate 514,891,939 downwards.
TGTTAATTTTCGTTATTTAAACTATGCTTAAAATTAGGATAGCTATGGTCCAAAGGGAAATAGATGAGACATAATTATTTGATTTCATCATGTAAACATAAACGAGGGAGTCCTATCATAATATCACTTGTCTGCTTTAATAATAAGAATTGTTCCCAAAGTTTTTGGTATTTTATTTTGGAAAAAACAAAAGGATGGCCGGTCCGAATCTTATGTTATTTTCTTCTTTTCATCCACAATAGCCGAGTACAATCAGATACGAACTACTGTCTCGCACTGTCAACATCCACCATCAGCGCCAAACTTAAATATTAAATAATCTCGTAAAGGGTCAAATCGTGCCAAATAAAATTTTTTAAATTCGACTAGAAAATGCTTCTAGTCCTGCCGAGTAGACAGAATAGCAGGAAATGAAGGGTCAGCGTTTTAATTAGCTTTCCTTCGTGCACTATCTCTACACTAGCAAAAAACAGAAGAAACATACGCATAAAATATCTTAATTTTTACGCAAACGAAAATAAACGCCTTACACAAACATCCACCATCAGCGCCTTGATCAAACGCAAATATTATAATCTCGTAAAGGGTGAAATCATGGCCAAATAAAAATTGTAAAATTCGAGTAGAAAATGCTTCTAGTCACTGCTGAGTAGACAGAATAGCAGGAAATGAAGGGTCAGCGTTTTAATTAACTTTCCTTCGTGCATCATCTCTACGCTGTGAAAACCCACAAGAAACATACCCATAAAATATCTTAATTTTGATACAAACGAGAAGAAATCGTAATGGTTAAATTGGATCCGAATGAGAAGACTATCACCTTTGTGGAAGAAGACCGCCAGAATTTGAGGTCTTCGACTTCTAACAAGGTCTTTGTCCTGTCATAAGGATATGGAATTACTAAATAGAAATAATGGGGAGAAGGTTTGAATATTACTTCTTATGCAATCTTTTATATTAATCATTTTTTCCTTAAAAGCGGTTTGTATTTATAATTTTATTGTACCTTTAATTTTTTTACGGGACAAGTTTAATTGGGTGAAGAAATTGATTGGATGGTCAATAGGTGGAATTTGGGTAATTTTATTTTTAAATTTATTAGTAGCAAAGTTTGAATGATACTTTTAATAGTGAAAATGGATTCAACAACATCAAAAACTTCAAAGTACTCATAATCCTAAAATTTTATAATTATAACCTAGATTTACAAAAATTCATAATTTTTTTTATTAATATATAAAAAAAAAATTCATAATTTTAAAAGAAAAAAAACAAAGCTACTTAGACTAAGGGTTTCATAATTGGCTTCAAACTGCATTATATTGATCAGTGGAATTTAATGTAATTTAGAATTGAAAGTAGAAATATGGGTGTTTTTATTTTTTTCTAACACCCGAAATGTCGGTTTTATTAATTATATTGGTCACCAACATTTATAATGGTCATTGACATTAATGCAATGTGATTGTGATTGTGATTTTCGGGAATAATATAAAGTATCTTTAATTATGAAAAATATTTTAATATTTACGTATATATTTTTAATCTCTTTGATTTCTAATTTAATCTATTTTATGTTTTAATCATTGATTTGGATGACTTTTCTGGGACCTGTTCCATTTGCTCTTTTCCCATGATCATTAACATTGCATTCTCTTTTCCAAGATCGCTAACGACGCATTGTGACCTTTGATAAGTATTCCATATTTTTAAAATAGAAAGTTTTCCACATTTTATATATATATATGATGTCACTTAATCTAACGTGCTCATTTTTATTGATGACTAATTTAATAATCCGATGACTCTTGATCTTTCCATTTTCTCTTTTCCATTATCACTAATAATAACACAATGTGACATATAATGATTATTTCTTATTTTAAGAATATAAAGTTTTTTCCGCGATAAAATTATATACATGGTTAATCGGATGACTCTTGATTTAAGCTGCTCGATTTTCAAATGGTTGATTCTGATATGACCCGCTATATTTAATTATTGATTTTTAACGTGAGCACCTTCACCTGACGTGCTTAGTTGTCTTCCCTCCCTATTGACATATAATGTTCTTTCCTTTATATCATCCATACTCCGATATTTATGAGAAATTAGAAAAACATTTTGAAGAGTGATACTCCGATATTTATTTGGTCTCTATTTGGTCGAGACGGTAAACTACGACGTTTGTCAGAGATGTCAAGAGATCAAACCTGTCACGAGATCCTCGTGAAAGATTTCGTTTTCATATATGCTTACTTGTGCCTTCATATGACATTTTTAAAATGAGTAATAAAATATTTATAATACAACCATAAACATGGAATAATAACATATTAACCATAGAAACAAATATAAAAACATCAAAGACCCGCACACACATTTTTGCTTTTGCAACCATATAAAAACATTGAAAATGTATATAGTGTTTTGGGATCAATACAAGCTTATTAAGAGCTTTTTTGCAAACCATATAAACACAGTTCACAAATATTTTTATGTTTCATAAGTAATCTGCAAAATAAAAGAAAAATGGCTAAATTTATTTCTTCCATATTAAAAACATAAGAATTATAGAAAACCAATTGAAACACAATAGTATAAAAATTATATGAAATCAAAGTATATCTAAATATTTGGAACTATATATTATTAAGATACAAAAATAAATATTAAAATATGCATAAAAATATAACGTTTTTGAAAACCATAAAGAATAATGTATTAGAAAGGACAAGAATAACATAATTCACAGTAGTTATAATTATACATACAAATAGGAAAATCTCGTAGTAAACTACATTTTGGGCAATTCCTCTCCAACCCGAATGCAAAATCGTGGCTGGGAAAGAGACCTACAGACAGACATGGAAGACACTGAGGCTGAAGCTGACATTCTAGATTTCATTCACGACCCTGGTAACACCCGAGGCCGCCTCAGTTTATTCAACCAAACCATTCATACATACTGGTTAGTGAAATGCCTTCTTGCTAAAGCAATCCAAAGTGCACATCCTCCAGAGTTTAAAGTGCAACCAAAGACAGAATCTTTCCTTAAAGATTTGTTGGAGAAGATTGAAAGCCACCTGCAGCACATCAAAATTACCCAATATCAAGTAACTGATCGCATTCAGAGAATGGACGATAGGATGGAACGTATGGAGAAGCTGCTCCAACAGATGCAACAGGTGGACATGCCTGGATCGCATGCCAAGGATCCAGCGCCAATTTCATCTTCTGATGGATAGTTTTCATAGTTTTCATAGGATCTTGTCCTTTTGGAAGTATGGCAACTTATGTTATGTTATATGCTTGAACTTATTTTATGTTATCTGCTTGAACATGGTGACGTAGTAGGACAGCTAGTGAATGCGTTGTATAGGATAAAGAGACAATTTCAATTTTGGCAAGCGTACAAAGCATTTAGACGGCCAACAGACCTGGTTTCCTACGGGCAGGTTGAGGCCAAGTATAAATATTTTAATGTAGCATGTCCTGCATTTATAAATAGAAAATAGAAAGGCACTACCTAACTTACAAAAAAAAAAATTATACATACAAATAAAAATGCAAAGCATCCAAACACCACTTTTACATCTCATGAGGAAAACTCAAGAGCATACATAATGTAATATTTTCTAGCTAATCGCAATGGGATTAAATATCCAAAATCTGAAATATACACCTATTCCTGAAATTCAAACTATATATATTGTTGGAATTTCAGGAATATGTGTATATTTCAGATTTTAGATTTTTAATCCCATTGCAGTTGTAGAAATGTTACATGTCTTGTGCTGCAGGTTTTCTAAATGAATGTGAAGGTGTTTGGATGCTTTGCATTTTTATTTGTATGTAATTTTTACATAATGTATGCTCTTGAGTTTCGCTAATGAGATGTAAAAGTGGTGTTTAGATGCTTTGTATTTTTATTTGTATGTATAATTATTTTTATTTTTACTTTTATTATTTTTAATTGTAATTTTAAAATACATTTATATAGAGCAAAAATTTGTAATGAAAATATTTTTTAAAAATCTTAACAAAAATCATAATGTAAGACTTCGTATCTATATATTTTTTTTCAAAACCAGAAAGACTATAATTATTTGTATTAACACTTACGCACACGCGATCTAAACATGAGATATTTAAAACAAAATCTGAGAGTTTCCTTGGCCGAGTGTATTACAATTTATCCCACTATTATCCGAGTTTTAACATCATGCATTCCCCTCTCAAAATATTGACCTAATTTCCTACTACTATAGATTTTACATAACTACGATAATTAATATATATATATATAGACAAATAACAAAATCACAGAAGCGTGAGGTGGCTATTCTTCCACAAGTGATGGGGAGTTCAGGTACAGTGGTTTCGGCTCCTCCTTGTCCTTTTTGTTGTTTTCTGCAAGTTTAAGTTTTAGCCCCTCTATTTCTTTTTTGAGACCACCCACCTCGTCTTCAAGCCTGCAAATTTTCTCCTTCTCCTGTTGTTGTCATTCCTGGATTACGATTCCATTCTTGTGCTGCTTATGCACACACATTTGCAACACAACAATCCTGTGGTGGAACTCTCCATGCTCCCTGATACAGGATTCACCCATCAATTTTCTTCTCCCAGACCATTGGGCGCTCTCAGAAATCCCACCCTTGTTCTTGCGATTGTGGAGCCCCGGGCTTCCCGACCCAGTACTCTCGGATGTAAAAATCATATGAGATACCAGAAATTCAGACTCAGAACGAGACTCCAAAACCCCTTTAACCTTTAGCTTTCTAGACACAAAGCACCAACATAACACAAACCAAACAAAGGACCCTTTGCACAGTAGTGTTACTGGATTCACCATTTCAACAGACATGACCTTCATTATTTCAGAGATGACAATTACCATTACCAAAATGATCCTCGACCTCCTATAAGACTCGAGACTCCAAAAGTAAACCACACAGGAACCCAGATGGGTGCATAAGCAATTCAAGACCACAACAATCCCCTTAGACATACTACCACTCAGACACTTCTCGACAATTTCCCAGGTGCCAGTGCCCGTCGAGAGAACCCAAAGGCCCCCAAGCAGGAGAAATATCAACCATAGCACCCGTAGCTATCCCTTTACCTCTCTAGACTTACTCTTTATTAGATTGTTACTACTTTTTTTGGCTCTCTGTCGCAAACACAGGAGAAGCAACCAAGTTGCCACCACCCCTTGAGTTTAGGCTTACTAAAAATCCTTTGGTATTTATTCCTTGATTAAACACCTGCAGGAAACCAGTGATGGAGAAGCGACGTTATTGTACCATAGGTACTTGAATCCCATTGTTATTCCATGATTTTCTTAATACGCCTAGCTTCTTTGAACTCCATAGCCACCATATTTGCACGTTTTTCCTACAAGTTCCAAGGCCCGAGGAGTAAATGGTTCTCCCACTTCTTCACCCTTCCCATGAACAAGATACCAATTTTCGATCTATTGTACTCATAAAAAACCGAGGAGAGGTATAGGAACATGCCTCATCTGATCCATGGACCAGATGGTCGACTGTCGAGCTACATGATGGCACTATTGTGATTGAGTTCGATATACTACTTTCCACAGGAACCGAGGATCAGGCATAAGAGGTTAAGGTCAACAGGACAAGGCATAATTAAAAAATCCGTAGGGAAGCCATGACTAGGCCACTTGTTGGACAGATGTAGGGGAGGTTGTCACACCAACAATGGGATGAGAGGGTGTAGGAGGGGAATAAGAGGGGAAGAAAAGGAGAAGGGTGGTAGAAATAATTCAAATAAAGGGGATGGGTGAAAGAATGAGATGGCGCAAGGGGATAAGTAAGAGAGAAATGGGGAGGGAGAGGTTGACTAGGGGAGGGTCAAGAAGGAGGGGGAGAGAAAATATGAATATAGAAAAGATACCTGAGTTATGAGACTATCATGATTAGTCAACGGACTAGAGGTTTTGTCTTTATTATCCTTTGTGTGATTGGAGCTACTCTTCATCTTAGTGTTCGCAGTCATGATTAAAGGATACTTAGGTGGCCTTCCATACCATTCCCCTCTATAGATTCCTCCGTAATTCTACAAGAAATATTTGTTTTATTATCTGCTTCTTTCTTGTTTCCCCTTAATATGTGGTAGAAATTCACTTCCTCGAGGAGTAGAATAAGTCTTTGATTTCTCTTTATGACCTATTTTAATAAGGTGTTATTAGTTGTGGTGTTATTCCTCATGTTGTTTATTATTATCATGGAATCTCCCAATATTTGAAGTTTCTTGATACCTTTGCTGATGGCTAATTTAATGCCAAAGAGACAGCCATAAGCCTCTACTTGGTTTTTCATTTTCCCACCTAAACTCTAGCCATATCATTCTTCGATGTTTCCATCGGTATTACGGATAATATCTCCACGTCCTTCCACTCTAGACTCCATATCCATATCTATAGGTGGAATCTCATCAACAAAATACATAAGGGGAACAACTGCAAAATAATTTCCAGACTCAATCAGATCATTTCCGTCCCACACTGCTAGAAACAAAAACCAATACATTTGTTGATTAGTTAAATTATCAATAAATGCTGGAAAACATAGGCCAATCATCATGTCATATAACACGAAAGTAACTTCACTACAGTTACTCATAAGAACCATACAATGGGTTCTTTGAAATAGAAGATACCCAGGGCATTTTATAGTCATATTTGTATAAATTTCTTCCAAGAACTTCCATCTAAATCCCCATACATCTTCAAGGTAGTCAATTATTCATTAAACACACGATAGACCCAATTGAAAATCATCTAATTTCTCAATTGACCATATAGAATTGGAGCCATCATTGACAATGCATACCAATTGATTTCTGTATATTCGTAGTGACATGCATTGTATGTTATTGAGTGGAAAAAATAAAAAATAAAAACAGTTCATTTTTTATGATATTGAACCAATATATTGTATACCCATAATGAAGATAATCTTCATAATCCTTGTCGAGGTATAGCCAAAACAATTTACCTTTATAAAACACTCCACTCTTAGGTGGTCAAGTGCCACAAAATGGAAGTTTAGCTCTTCGATAAACCCTATCTAGGCTATTACAAACATATAATTTAGATTGAATTCTATCATACTTATGTTTGAGAATAACCTAGCCATTTTTTTTTCCGCTTACATTTTCCAATAATGAAAAGAAACCTCGGTCTCCAATTCATATTCGCACTATGTTTCTAAAGGCCTTAGTAAAAGGATTCATTACAAAATAGTTGTATGAATGGGAGAGTTATGTTGGTAAGGATCAAACAACCATTGGTCCAATAGTATACTCTACTTTGTAACTTGAATCTATGTATCACAAAAGAAAATGAGATATGTGGGCATTCTCATTAAGATATTCATCAACAAAATAATTTTCTTTATTCTTGAGGAAATGAACCAGAAATCCAAATTCATTCGTAGAGACATTATTGCAGTGCAATAAGAAATATGGGTTTCGAAAAAAATTCTTCTATTTCTTACAAAAAATGCTAAACATTATCACAACTAGTAAAGGGAGTGAGAGGAAGACAATTTCAAGAATTTCAAATGGAAGAGAACTCTAGACTATTGGATCCATGGTAAAACAAGGAAATCACCTAACATATAGTAAAAAAAACATGATATGAACAAAAGAAATTTAAAATAATGTTGAATAGAATTAAAATTAACATACATACTCAATTTTTCCACCTACAGATATAGTAAATTTCACATAGAAATATTGTATAACATACAAAATTTCACATATGTACATTGTATAAAGTATTGAGGGGTTTGCAAAGTGCATTATATAATATATTTTTCTTCATCGATCTAATTTCCTACCCGGGAAATCCTTGTTACTGGGTGAAATCTCAGGAAGTGATGACTGACGCTATGTGATTCATGTCACTAGTTTCAATCCCACTTCTGCACCCTTATGAGCATCACCTGATGCAATGAGTGCTAAGTAGACTATTCAAAAATCATGAGAAATTATTCAGTTACTAATACCTCTCATGGAAATGGTAATCGTTTAATGACTTTCTTAACGCAATTGAACCCCCCCAACCCCCAAAAAAAAAATTAAAAAAAAGATATCTAATATTGTATAAGATCACATGACTGATAAGAACATTATTACAATAGTGAAAAAAAACTCACAATTTTAGAAACCTTATGTTTGCAATCAAATATTATTAATTTTAATAAATATATATTTATGTTTATATTAATGTCTATGTTTAATAGCATTTATGTCAATGTTTTATGTTGAATATAGATATTAACACTAATTTTTTTTTTTAGAATTAAAAAACTTAATCTTATAGACCTCTCATTATAAAATAATGTAATTCTATATGAACCAAATGATATAAAAGTACCAATTATTTTAACTCAATAAAACTAAATTTATCAAGTCTATTGTTTAATGAAACTATTTATCTTGATGTTGGTAATGTTCATATTAATGTATTAATGAAAAAATTACTTTTATATATATTTCTATTTTTAACATTAATATCTATATATATATATATTTTTGTCGGTCAAAGAATGGATTATATTATCATATAATATTTTTTTTTTATAGTAGGAGCTAGCATGGATGTATTACATTTAGGAGAACTAGAAGGCATGCAGTGCCTATAAGGGCTTGGGTGCTTGCCAAGGCATTTGGAACTCTTGGTTATTTCCAGAAGAAAATGACAAAATAAACATACCAGAATTGTCACCATGGGGGAGGGTGCAGGGGACTAGGGGGAGGAGGCACGAAGAGATGATCCTAATTATGCATATGGTAGTTGATATGATCCACTTGCATCTCCATGGCTCGAAGGTGGTCTTGAGAGCACCTTAGTAAATGACGCAGTTTCTCCAAAACCATGAGGGTATCCGTTTGCAAATTTTTAATAGCATCCATATACGCCACTAATTCATTTCGATAATCATACCTTTGTTGATGTAGTATATCCAAGTTCATGCTAGAGCTGAGCAGAAATGTCTTGAAGGATGGCTCGAGCCTCAATATAGCCTACTGATTGAGCAAGAGAAGCTTCCATGGTCGCTGTCGATTGCTGGCTCTGATTAGAATTTGAGGGTGACTTTGATTCCACGGCTACCTAGCAGTTGTCCATGTCAGGTCCAATACCACCACGTCGTGCCTGACCAAATTCACACAACATGCAGTCGCCTGCCATTTCCTCTCGTTGTGTTGGGCTACAACATCAAGTTTCTCTGGGTCTTGCAGCGCCTAAAACCCACGCTTCGTTCATGCACCTTCGATTGAGTTTCCATAGACTGTGTCCCGAGAACCATAGAAAAGAGACACATGACCACCACCAATCTTCACACTCCCATGCGAGGAGGTGTGGATGCTCTGTAAGCCCAAGGTATAACCACCCTAGGGCTTCGCCAATGAAATTTTTTTTTTTTGCAGTCCATAAACTATGCTTTGGAGCCCGAGATGAGCACCAGGACCTCCCGTCCAGAGATGCTCCCTCCACACCAAATTCACCTCCACCCCCGTCATCTGCATCCCTATGTAGCGTGCTCGTGTCGTTGTGAGGATCCCTCCCAGCTCCCAAACTCTCAGCATTATTACCTAATGGAACTGTCATAGTCATCGTCTCAAGCCGACGAAGCTCAAGCCAATGCTTGAGAGCCTGCGGTTGCTCATCTGTGCAATCCAGAATACCAACCTTCACCATCACCCGCAGATACCGAATGGCCTCAGAGACATCCATCCCACCATTAACTACCTGTTTACTTGCCATAGTATTGCCTCCCCTAAGGCCTGTTACTTCTCGTGAGTGGGACGGTGTGGGAGGGTGGTGAGTCGATGGGGCCGTATCTGAGGGTTGGGCAAGCCTTAATTACCCACAGCCCACTTTTCAAGGTGATTCAACACCCCGAGTGGGGATAATATCTATATTTATTATTAATATTATTAATATTAATAATATTAATGTCAATTTTAAATATTTAAATAATATTAATAAGGATAATAATACTATTAATAATAAAAATATTTATAATAGTATTAATATTAATATTAATGTCAACAGGTTTTGGATAGAGAGTGATCAGGTGCTTTGTTAATGCACTCCCTGATGGGAAGTCATAGGCTCAATTCCCCACCCCTATTGGGTGATAAATTTTACATAATCATGATGTAGTCTTACCATGCTTAATTTTTTTTTATTAATATTAATAATTTGTATGTCAATTTTAAACTCTTATGTTTATCAATGTTTATTCTCAATTCCCTACCATATGCCACACATTGAGTCTTATTGACCTATTAAGCCAACCCTCCTATGGAAAATTTGGAGCACTTATTTCCCTTCTCTTTCACCATAGAAGCAAGATTTTGAAGAATCGAACTTATATTTTTTTCTCTTTTCTTAAGGTTTGGTAGAGCACATTAGCCTTAGTGAACAGTAACCATCATAACCATCATCATCATTAATATTGATAAAAAACAAAAATATTCAATTTAATAAAAAACATAGATATTCAACTTAATAATAAACATGAAAAATGAATTTTCTATAAAATTGACACAAGTAAATGAAAAAAACTAAATTAAATCAAGAAATAATTTAAAATAACCATTTAAAATTAATGATTTCTTTATAGATTTTAAATATGTAATATTAATATTAATAATCCTAATATTAATATTAACAATAATCATATTAACAATAATAATATTATTAATAATAAAAAAAATTATAATAATATTAATATCAATATCAATATCAATATCAATATCAATATCGTAATCATATGTTTATCAATATTAATAAAAGTAAAACATAATTTGTTTATATAATTATTTTTATCATAATACACTAATTATATTAATTATATTAATATTAATATTACCAGTATCAATAATATTAATAGATAACTAATAAATAGTAATAAAATTAATATTCTTAGGATTGCATCCACATTAATTAATAGAAATATTGATGTTTAATATTAGTGGTAATAACTTATTTTAACTATTTAATATTAATATTAGTAATAATAGTTTTTAAGAAATCTAGTAAGTAAACACTACTTGCAATGCGAGCTAGGGTTATGGCTCTACAACTCTATAACTCTGCAACGGCGCTGACAGGGCTGATCTCCGTCCATCCAGAGGCTCTGTGCCTATGCTAATGCTTTCTTAATACTCTGACACTTCTTTTCGTTCATGGATCCTGCATCGAGAGGGGAGGGATCCTCCCTCCATCCTAGTACACCGTCTTCTGACTCAAACGCGTAGAGTAATCAGGTTACTACTGAGGAAACTCCATCCACAGCAGCTACAAAAAATGTAAGCACGACAGTTGATCCCAATAACAGAGCACAACATAAGGAGACCTCTCAAGGAATGACTGAAGCACGGCCAAAAGCTTCATCGGCTACATGCATTCCGAAAACGATAGAACGCATAAAGATAGATCTACCAAGCCACTTAATTAATGGTCACATTCATTTCATGAAGGATCACACTATTATAGGAAAATTTATAGGCCTATGGCCAGTCGAGAAAACGCTAGAAGGTTGGTTAGCCACAAAATGGAAGCCCAAAGGCCATGTTACCCTTCAACTTGGACCTAAAGGGTTTTTCACAATGATCTTCAACTGTCTGGAGGACAAAAACCGTATATTTTATGGAGGGCCCAATTTTTTCAACTCAGTAGGCCTTTACCTACAGGACTGGATAGAAAGATTCAATCCGGACAAGGAAGACTTCTACTGGGCACCAGTTTGGATATGCATGTATTCTCTCACGCTTGAATACTGTGATGAAGAAACCCTCAAAGACATAGGAAACGAACTGGGAGAGTTTATCAAGATAGCTGAATAATCTAAACTCAAAACGTATACCTCATATGCTGAGATATACGTTTACATGCACATTTCCAAGGCTCCCACGGACTCAGTAAGTCTCTTTCATGAAAAAGTTGAATGGATTCAAACAATATACTATGAACATGTTCCCTTCTGATGCAAAAAATGCCATGAGCGTGGCCATTTATATCATGATTACCCTCTAAATCATCCTCCTAGCAACTCAGAATCCTCAAAAGGGAAATAAGCTAAAGGATTCACTAAAGTTTCCAACAAGAAAAAGAACTCTAAAAAATCCTCAGCCTTGACCACAGCTCCCAACCCGCCTTCTAACAGCAATAGTTTTGAAGCTCTGGCAACCCACGACTCTCAAGAAGCCAATCCCACTTTTCCCTCTACCACTTCTCCGATTTCCTGCACCCCTGAAACTAAATCTGCCCCTTCAAATTTGGATTCTACTAAACCTACATACTCTACCTCCACCTCTCAATCCAACTCAGAGACAGCTATAGTCCTCAGAAATTCCTAGATGGATATTGATCGAAATCTCATTGTGGTCACTTAGCAAGAAGGCACCAGCAAAGAAAAGAACACGCCAACGCACATGGAGGAGGAACCAGAAAATATATATCTGGGAGATCTGGACATTCTAGGTCTGGAGACAACTTGTCATCAAAAAGAGTATGATAATATTCCCTCCAGGCAGACTGATGGTCTCGAAGTTTCCCTCTCCCGAGATCATAAATGTAACTCTCTCAGTATTCAAACAGGTAGCTAATGGGATGGAAAAAAATAATGAAATAATCCAAAAAAGGGGGCGCAAATATGTTCTGCAAAGAACCATCATTATTGGAGAAACACTTGTGGAATCTAGAAGGTATCCCAAGTTGACCAAGTTCTACAGGCCGATGTCACATAGTTCCTCATGAAGTTAATCTCATGGAATGTGAGAGGGCTCAACAGCCCCTCTAAGCACCATATGATTAAAAATATGGCCCAGAAATTGAGACCAACAATCATCTTCCTGCAAGAAACTAAATTCAACATCAATTCTCTTGAATCCATACTCACTGAAACCTGGGTGGGTAGTAGATCTATAAGGGTGGATTCTTATGGAGCCTCTGGAGTGCTTGCAATAATATGGAATCCATAGATTATTTCTTTGTCTAATTTCCATGCCTCACATCATTTTATTCAAACAATGTTTCACCTGATAGGTATCGACTCCCATGGACACCTTAGCAATGTATAATTTCCGTAAGAACTACAGCAAAAACCTACTCTGCTAACCTCTCTTGCTAACCTCAATTATTCTTGATGCCACCCACTTTGGATCTGTGGTGGAGACTTCAACATGATTACTTCCTTAGACGAAAAATCGGGCGACAGAGCTAGACTGGAAATGGACAACACGGGCTTTAAATATTTCATTCAAGGAAATTGGTTAATGGATCTTCATACCTCCAATGGTATTCACACTTGAACCAACAAAAGTTGGGGCTCAAAGAATATTGCTTCAAGATTGGATCAGTTTCTAGTCTCGGACAATGCGATTCACCTGGGGAAGGATCTGCACACTTAAATCCTGCCCTTAGCAAGATCATATCATTAGCCAATTCTACTAAAATGGATGAGACCAGGAGTTGCCAACAACAGACCTTTCTGCTTTGAATCTTTCTGGCTCAGCCGCCCAAACTTCAAAGAGATGGTTATTAATTTGTGGAATGAATTTCCTCCTCTTGAAGGATCCAAAATGTTCCAGTTCCAACAAAAACTCAAATACCTCAAGCTAACCCTCAAAATATGGAACCACAATAGTTTTGGCAACATCTTCTCCCAGTAAAAATATATAGAACATAAAATGAGGAAACTGCAACATCGCATTATCTCCAAGGGATATTCAGAAGCACTTGCAGCCCAAGAAAAAGAGCTTCAAACCAATCTGAATGATCAAAGACAACAGGAAGAGACCCTTTGGCACCAAAAATCAAGGATTCGATGGCTAAAAGATGGAGAGAAAAACACAAATTTTTTCCACAAATATACCATACAATGAAGAATGTAGAACAACATTTCTTTTCTAAATAACAGTCAGGGAGAACGCCTAGAGGACCACGCAGATATAGAGAAGGAACTTCTGGGCTATTTTAAAAACTTTTTTGAAGAACCAGCAGGAGACAGACAACATGCCATTCAAGATATCACTTAGCATATACCCATGCTAATCACTGAGGAACACAACAACATGCTTATTAATCCAGTCTCACTATAAGAGGTAGAGCAGGCGATGGCTCAGCTTAAATATGGAAAATCCCCTGGGTCGTATGGCTTCACAGCCAATTTTTTTCACTTCTTCTGGGAGCAGATCAAAGGGGAATTTTGGGCCCTTGTTGAGGAATCTCATTCTATGCACTGGATCCTTCCTTCCCTCAACAACACTTTCATAGCCCTAATTCCGAAAGAGAAAATTTCCAGTACACTGGACAAGTACAAGTCAATTTCTCTCTGCAATGTTATTTACAAAGTCATATCCAAAGTCATTGGAAACAGGCTCAAACCACTCCTACCACTTCTTATATCTTTGGAACAGACTGGTTATGTGGAGGGGCATCAAATACAAGATGGCATCATCCTTACTCATGAAGTGGTCCATTCTTTGAAGCATCTCGAGAAGGCAGGTATGCTCTTAAAACTAGATCTCTCCAAATCATTTGAAAAATTAAGTTAGGATTATATCAAACAAATGATTTTAGCATTTTGATTTAATCCAACCTAGACTCACTGGATTATGCACCTCATCTCCAGCCCCCATTTCTCCATCATGCTGAATGGAAATCCCTCTGCTCCATTCTCCCCCTCTCGAGGTATCCGTCAAGGGGACCCTCTTTCCCCTTTTGTCTTTGTTCTTATTTCCGAAGGGCTAGGTCGCCTCATTCATCATGTTGCTTCATCCAACTCTCTCAAAGGCCTCTCCCTTCATAACAGCCAACCCATAACTCATCAAAAATTTGTTGACAAAAATATGCTCTTCAGGCACCCATCTATTCAAGAAGCTAGAACTCTCAAGTCCTTGTTAGACACCTTCTTTGAAGCCTTTTGGCACCATGATTATTGCTGGAAAATCTCAAATTTTCTTCTTCAACATGCCAACCATCACTCAATGCAATATAGCTTGAATCCTTGGCTTCTCGATTGCGGTTCTGCCTTCAAAATATTTAGGAGTCCCTCTCATTGACTCAGCAATCAGACATACCTCCTGGAGGGAACTCCTTGACAATCTTGAAGCTAGAATTTCCTCTTGGACATTGTGATCGCTCAACATAGCTAGTCGCCTCATCCTCATCAAATCGGTACTCCAAGCAACGCCTTTGTATCTTTTCTCCCTCTTGAAAACCCACAAATGGGTTCTAAAACAATTTCGCAACCTCCAACGGAACTTCCTCTGGGGATCCACTGGCCTAAACAAAAAAAATGGGAAATGGTGAGATGGACAGAGGTATGCATTCCCAAATCTGACGGTGGTCTCGGTCTCAGAGATCCCCAGCATAACAATGCCACTATGGGAGCCCGAATTTTGTGGAAATGGCTCTCCAAGCCACATAATCCTTGGGCTCGGCTATGGATGGCCAAATATGCCTCTGGTAGACCTCTGAATGATATTATCAGATTATCTCCTGATATAAATGGATCTCTCATATGGAATGCTGCAAAACAACACATGCTTTCATTCAAGCCCACAATTTCTGGGAGATTCACTCAGGTACCTCTGCCATATTGTGGGAAGAATTTTGGCAGTAGCTACCCAAACTACCCAATCTGTTTCAAAAACCACATTGGCAAGAAGTTCTTCAACAATCAGTCAACAACCTGGTCAATTGATTCTATCATCAGCAGCCCAAACATGGTTTTTGGGATCTCGGTAACTCAATGGAAAATTCATTGGGAGAATGAAACTCATGAGGACATTCACCAAGAACTAAGTCAGCGGCTCATCAAATTCTCCACTCAAGAGGACAAGTTAAGGTGGGGGTACACACCTCAACGATGCTTTAGAACCGAAGAAGCATATCAGCTTCTCTACCACATGACGCCAGCACAAAAGGACTGCCTTTGGAATCAAATATGGAAACCATGCATTTGGCCAAAAGTCTCAACATCCCTATGGCTCCTAAGCAAAAAAGGCTTCTCACCTGGGAAAACCTCCTAAAAAAAGGTTTCATTGGGCCTTCTCGATGTTTGAATTGTGCCAACCATGAGGAAGATACTTCCTACCTTTTGGATACATGTGTACTAGACAATAAACTATGGGAGAATATCAATATTTGTTGTAGAGCAACTGGAAGACGGAAAGGGGAAATCATTAATACCATCTGCCTTTGGCCAGCCACTCCTTTCAAGAGAAATCTTCTTAACTCCCTCTGGGCCTTGATTCCCGGCATCATCTACTGAACTATTTGGAAATAGGGAAATAATAGAATCTTCAAATATGCTAGTACTCCTCCTGAAATTCTTTGTTCAAGCCTATGTAGTAACATTCAAGAAACCATAGCCCTCCAGCACTGGCAGGATTTGGATCTCCCATCCTCCCTCTTTCAACGCATCGTTTGGGACAATTAGAGCCTCACCCTCAAAAATCATAGCCCTCCCCTTCATAATCCTACTCCCCATCAAGATTCTCCAAGTACCTGGTCTCCACCTACTAATAACAGCATCAAGATGAACTTTGATGGAGCCTCAAAAGGCAATCTAGGAAAGGCAGGCTTCAAAGGTATCTTTAGAAATGTAGAAGGCAACATCCTATAAATATTCTATGGTTTTCTTGGGAGAGATTCCAACGACTCCACTGAACTTGAAGGATTATGGCAAGGTCTCCTTATTGCGGAAGAAGAGAATTTATTTCCCCTGGTTGTTGAAGGTGATTCCCAGATCCTTATTGAAGTTGTTTCCCGCATTCCACAGGGCTCCCCAGCGACTAAAGTGGCGTTCAGTTGATGTCTTCAACATAGATTGGAGCAAGTTGAACTATGGCTCAAAACACCATATGCCATTTCCTTCCAGCATATTGGCCACACTACAAATAAAGTTGCGGATAGACTTTCCAACAAAGGAGTTGACCAGCAACTTCTCCTCTACACCGAATCTCTCCAAAATTCGGATGATGCTTCCCTTATCCGTGACTACACTCTACTGGTGCACAAGGATCTCCATATCCTTGATGCGGGTGTTGATTAGCAGGCCATCGGTGGAGGCGTTGGAGAGCGATAGGTGGTCCTTCGTCTTGCAAGCACCTAAACGCTATACTCCCTCCATAAATTCACTTGAATGCGCTGATACGATTGCCTCTCCACTCCTTAACCGCATTTACTCTGCGTGTTTGCCAGCTACCATGGCCTTCATGCTTGCCTTTAACACTCTGAGCTACCCCCATTCTGCTCATCAGCTTCATCTCCACTCCCACATGGTTCTCTAGACCCGTAGTGTTGGCCATTCCTCACCCTGTAATGATAGAGAGAGCACCGCAAAACATGACCATCTTCAGCCTCCACCGCTCTTTGCTAAGACTCTGTTTCCTTTCTGCCCAACCTTCCCCACTCTTCCATCTCAGCCTCTTGAAAATTTGAGCTCTCACACAGCTTTCCACAGGTCTACCATGATGCGTAGGAAATGAATGTGTTGCAGATGTGGGGGCAGTGGTAGAGCCGGTGAAGGAAGGAGCAGTAGTGATTCTCGTGGTGGTAGAGACAGTCAAGGAAGAAGCAGTAGTAGTAACAGGGTCAACTGGGGTTATTTTCCAACAATAAGCAATGAGGCCAGTTTTTTGTTTAGATGTGCTTTAGACAAGCTGCGCATCACCGCAAAGATCACTATGGTCTTTCAGGAAGAGCCCTCTGACGCTTCTTGCTCAGGCTCCCAGAAGCGTAGTTAGAAATCCACTACATCGGAACAACAACCTCCTGTTACCAGAAATTATAATGCCCTTTTGTTAAAGCCAAGCATCAGCAATTCTAGCAGTGCAAGGATGAGCAGTGGCAGTTCTGCAGGTGAGGACTCACAATGGAAACAATCCAGTTCTCTCTCCTCTTTAGAACACTCTGCTCCGGTTGATGACAACAAGTTTGGAGATGCCCCGGATGAAGACTACGACTGCCCTATCCTGGAAGAAAATCCACCTCCAGATGGGAAACAAGATGACAACTAGTAGGTTCATGGGTCTTCTTAACTCTTTCTGGTTTTTTAGCTTCAGTTTCAAAGTAGCTATGGCAAAGCTATCTAGTTTTTACCTTATTCATGCTAGCTCTTTTTGTACTTTCATTTTTTTTGTTCAAAACAATGTATGATGGTTTCCCACTAATGGGCAACAATTTTGAGTCGGCTTCCCGGTGATGGGAGACTTGTATTTTGGATTTTTTGAATATGCTTCTCTCCACAATTAGCTAGTTCTACAAACTGGAGATCAAGCCTGATATGTACATTACGTGCCATTGTAATAGATTAAAGTTACTTAGAAAAAAAAAAAGTTTCTAAAATTAAACATTTATGTTTATAATATTTCTTAATATTATCAATATAAATATTAATATTAATATTATATGTTTTCCAAAATTAATAAAGCTAAAAGATGACCTTTCATTTACTATAATATACTAATTATATTAATATTAACCTTATTAATATTAATAATATTAATTTAATATTAATAAATAGTTAATCAATAATAATAAAATTAATATTATTAATGTTGCATTTAGCTAATCGAGATATTTTTTAGATATTTTTAGAATTTTGGCTTCTGTGATCCATCATAAAAATTTTAGAACATTTTCGGTAATAACCATATTGAGATGAACATTGTCGGCGCGTTTCGAACCAACTAGTGTGGTTCATCATCAGGACTAGGTGAGAGATGAGATCTCGACGTTGAGTTTAGATAGTTGTATAAATGGGACAACTAGTCGTTAGGATAACAGTTAGTTTGACTATCAAAATTAAAATTGATCAATAATGGCTAGTTTTATTTAATTGATTATATATATATATATATTATTTTATTAATTCAATTAATTAATTAGATTTATTTTATTTTATATTTTACATATTTATTTATAAATGTGTATATTGTTATAATTATTGTTGTTTAAAAATTTATTTAATTACTAATTTTATTTTATTATAGTTTTACGTTTATTTATTTTTAATTTTATTATATATTACTTTTCTTTTTACGGGGCCCGATAAAAAAAACAAAATAAAAAGGTGGAGAACACAAGACCATTAATACTAACAACTGTCAACACCTGCTGATATTCCAACTGTCATCTCTATTAAGATTAAGAGGTATTTTTTCAATTTCTAAGGCCTCTTTTAACTTAAAATGATGGAAATGGTCAATCCTCCCTAAGACCTTGGCCTCTTCGATGCATATATGAGGCCATTGAAGCCATTAAATGCATCACTGATCCAAATACAGGACATTTAGTCGAGATTTTCTTAACCTCCACTTTCTTCAGTTTTGAAGGTGAATTCTATAAGCAAACATGTGGTGTTTCCATGCGTTATCCCCTTTCCCAGATTGTTGCTAGTCTCTTTATGGAGGACTTTGAGTCCAAGGCACTTTCCTCAGCTCTGTACCAGCCAAAGCTTTGGAAAATGTTTGTAGATGATTCTTCTATCGTCTTGCCTCGTGGCAAAGAAGAGTTAGATCGGTTTTTTTCCTTAAGAAAATTCACCATGGAATATAAGGTGGATGGTAGACTTCATTTCCTTGATGTTCTTATCTCTAGAAAGGATCATGGTTCTTTCTCCCATCAAGTCTTTCAAAAGAAAACACATACTGAGCAATATCTTCAGGTTAGTTCTCACCATTTCCCTGCGCAAAAATTAGGCGTCCTTAACACCTCATCCACCAGGCCATTGATAATCTCTAATGAGTCTCACCTTGAGGGAGAAAAGATCCATCTCCTTAGTATCTTTTGTAAAAATGGTTATAGTAAGTTGCAAGGCCTTTAGGCTTTTCTAAAAGAAGAAAGATATATTTTAGTTAAAAATAAAAATATAAACGAACCTAATTAGCAGTCTTATAGTGTACTCCTTCCTTTCATTGAGAGAACCATTGATAGGATTGCTAGGATCCTTAAGAAGCATAAGCACCGCTTCTTCCTTTCATTCACGGAACCACTGATAAGGTTGCTAGGATCCTTAAGAAGCATAAGGTTTCTTCTTCTTTTAAGCCCCTCAGCATGATTCACAGCTCTCTTAAATCAGTTAAAGATCTAGTAGACCCTAAGGATGGGAAATGTGTCAATATTATTCCTTTTTCTTGTGGGACACCTTACATTGGTGAAACTATACGGTCTATTAACCAAAGGATCTAGGAACATGCTGTTGACATTAAACCTAAAATATCCTGCTCCTCCGCCCTAGCTGAGCATGAGGAAAAACTAGCCATCATATATGCATGAAAGAGGCTAAGGTCTTAGCGAGGATTGACCATTTCCTTCATCATAAGTTAACAGAGGCCTTAGAAATTCAATAATACTCGTTAATATAAATAGAGATGATGGCTAGAATATCAGCAAGTGTTGGATCACTTCCCTTTATTCTTAATGGTCTTGTGTTCTCCGTTTCTTTTCTTTTCTTTTCTTTATTGGGCCTCATAGAAATAAAAGTAATATACTATAAAATTAAAAATAAATTTATTTAAAATAATAATAAAATAAAAATAAAATTAGTAATTAAATAATGTTTTAAATAATAACAATTATAATAATATATACATTTTTAAATAAATATGTAAAACATAAAATAAAATGAATTTAATTAATTAATTAAATCTATAAAATAATATATATATATATATATATATATATTGAATAATTACTCAATTAAATAAAACTAATCGTTATTGGTCAATTTAAATTATGATAGTCAAACTAGCCATTATCCTAACAACTAGTTTGGCCATTTTTATATCTATTTAAACCTAACATCTAGATCTAATCTCTCACCTAGTCCTGATGATGAAACACACTGGTTGGTTTGAAAAGCATTGACAATGTTCATATGTGATTATTACCGAAATATTTCAAAAAAAAAAAAAAGATTGTTAGATATCATTTTTTGGGATTCAACTCTGTTAAGTAAGTCATTCATCTATGACCTTTTCCATCATAGGTAGTCGTAACTGATTAATTTCTCATGATTTTTGAATATTCCACTTAGTACTCATTGCATCCGCTGATGGGGTGAATATGTGGTCTTTAAACTACTGAAATGAATCAAATAGTGTGAATGATCACTTCCGGGGCTTGCACCAGGTAACCACGACTTCTTGGGCCCCACATAACCACAACTTCCGAGGAGGTCATGCATTCGAGCTGACCTCCCTGGAATTCCAGGTTACTGGGTGCAAGCCCTAGACGTGATGATTGATACAATGTGGTTCATTTAACTAGTTCCAATCTCACTTCTTCACCCTTGTGAGCATCACCCAATGCAATGAGCCCTAAGTGGAATATTAAAAATACATGAGAAAATAATGTGTTATTACTACCTCTCATGAAAATGGACATAAATGAATGACATAGTTAACGCAGTTGAATGACATGAAACTGATATATAATATAATAAACTAAGAAAACCCTTCATACTTAGAGATATTTATGTTTAATATTAGTATTAATAATTCCTTTGTCAATTTGAAATAATAATAATAATAATAATAATAATAATAACAACAATAATAATTTCTCTATCAATTTGAACATTTATGTTTATCCATATTTATTGATATTAATAACAATTATAAATATTGAAATTAATAAGAAACATAAATATTCAATTTTTTTATAGAGTTGACACTAACTTTATAAAATATTAAAATTATCTAAAATTATAAAATCTAAAAAATAAAATATAGTTGATTTATACATATTTTCCCTAATACACTAATTATATTAATATTAACATTATCAATATTAATAATATTAATAAAAAATTAATTTATTATTTTAATTTCAAAATAATTTAAAAATATAGCATTTATTATTATTAAAAAAATCACGTAGAAAAACTAAATGATATTAAAGAAATATTAAAATTATATATATATATATATATATAGATAGATAGATAGATATTTAATTTAATAAAATTGTGATACTAATAACTATAAAATAAAATAAAAAAATA
This sequence comes from Pinus albicaulis, assembly GCA_034641835.2. Taxonomy (NCBI): domain Eukaryota; kingdom Viridiplantae; phylum Streptophyta; class Pinopsida; order Pinales; family Pinaceae; genus Pinus; species Pinus albicaulis. Next base: position 514,869,875 of record CM076574.1, on the reverse strand, counting down.
AAAAAATATAAATTAATCTAAAATGTTATAAGATATAAATGGAGAATGTAACTCATATATTAATATAACTTATATTTGGAGAATGTAAAAGTATAATTGAAAATGATTTGAAAAGATCCAAATAATTTGAATTAAGTTTTGTTTTAGAAATTAAATTTTCAAACTAAATGTTTAAGAAAATTAAATTCTTAATATCACAACAGTCATGGAAAATTGATTTTGAAATCTATAAGTTATGAGAATATCCATAGTTGAAAGAGTTAAAAAGTCAAACACACTTCACTCATGAAATTTTGTAACTGTCGATTCTATACAGCTATAGCATTTCTCCCCAAGCCACGTGTGAAGGCCACTGAGGTGAGGCCACTGGAAATGGTGCATGAGTGAACTATGAGATTCGTGGTAAAAGGATGCACAGTGTATAACAAAGAAATTTGTTATAAAAAGAATACATAATTTATAACAACTCAATTTGGTGCCATTTTTTTTAATAACACAAATTATTGAGAGAGTACACCGGAACACTTTAGCAGAAAAATTAGTTAGGAGAGTGGCACAAGAAATCATATTTTTGCATTTCACTGAAAATTAAGATTTTCCATATGTTTTTAAAGCATTTTATAGTTTTTTTAAATAATATTATATAATATTTTATCATACAATATATGTTTTTTTCTAAAACTTTGTGATGTTGTATTTACATTATAATTTATATTTAAATAGATCAGTAATTTATTATTATATTTATAAATTATAAAATTTGATTGAAGAAAAATTAAAAATTTATTGATTATATAATTTTATATATTGATAATTATAATTGTATTTTATGATTTTTTAAATCAAATTTATAAGTTAATAATATTATATTTTTTATATTATATTTTAAATTGATAAAAATATAATTTATAAATATAGCTAAAAACATATAAAAATTATAAAAAAATAAAATCAATAAACAATTTTGTACATTTTTAAATTAAAAATATATATATATACGCACAACAACCACAACAACTTTTGTACCCAACAAAGATGGAAACGTTGCAAGAATGAACTATGAAAATGTATTCAACACTATAATACAAATTAATAAGGTGAGTTGATTTGGAGATAAATGGGATGCAAGAGAAACCAAATTTATTTTTATATTTGTGAATAGAGCAATATTAAAATTATTTTTTTCTCTATCCTGTTGGTTTAAAATTATAGTTGGTTTAAAAATATATTGCGTTGTTTAAAAACATCAAAATTTTGAATGTGCACGATTAATTTTGGATTGGATGTGCAGGTCTAATGATCGACATACCTACATTCGGTCCAGCAATATTTCCGATCATGGATTAAGGGTTGGTTTTTTTAATAGTCGAGGTCAGTAAACATAAATATAAAAAAACTAAATCATGGGCAATTACCATCGCCCTTCGAGATGAATTTGCGATGCATGCATGTTGGAGCAAGAGATTGTAGTAGTGTTGAGGTGTATATTTATACATTTTTGTATTCCTATATTTTCTTTGTAAATTGTTAAAGTGTATGTATATATAAAAAAATCCACACGCACATTAGAATAATAAACGGCAAAGAGAATCTAAGCAATGTGTCATTTTCTTTATAGCATCTGTTTTCTTGTTTTTGCATCATTTTTAATCTTTTAATCAAAATAAAGTTTAACGATTGAAATTTCTACCAGCAGTTTTGAGCCCGAAGAAAGAAACCGCAAACCAAACCTTTCTATAAATCTTTCTATCAAATTGAAGCTGTCGAACCTCTCTAAGAGTATTGAACTTATACAAACCAGATAACCACAATCAATATATTAAAAATTAATAAAATTAAACAATAATAAAATATAAAAACAAATAAATATGCAATGATAAACCAATCCAAGCTTGAATGTCAAATTGACCAAAGGAACCTCGAATTTCAGAAAATGTGTTCAAATTAGATTTAGAACCTTGTTTATATGATTTTGTACAAATATATTTTTGGTGAGCTTCAAGAAAATGAAGTTTGAAATATATATAATAGGAAATGAAATACCTTTAGATAAATTTAGAAGCTTAGTAAATTAAATATCCATAACTGATGACCTTGTACAATAAAACTAATATCCATATCATGGTTTTATTATTAATTTTATATAGATTTTTTTTATTAATAATAATAGTTACAAATATGATGATAGTTAAAAATCATTACAAAATGGATTTAATAATTTTCATTAGGAAGAAGGTTTCTATTTGGCCATAGCTTTAGTAAAAAATGATTGCATACCAATGTAACACATTTATAACATTAATATAACATGCACATCTCAACAGACACCAAGTTTTAACAAAATTAAAATTAATCACTATTACATAAAATTTGTTTTCATATATTTAGGAATATTAAAAAGTTAAAATGTTAAATCAAAGATACCAATTATAAAAGATTAATAAATACATCCAATGTTTGTATAGATAGTGTTGAAAATTTATTATACATTAATCTAATTTATCTTCAAATATATCAAAAACGTTTTTGTAAATCCAAATTATATTTTCATCACATCTCTCACCCATAATCTTACTATATGGAGGGAATTCACCCAATGACTTTTTCATTTCTTTTTAGAATTATTTATCTTATTCAATAATTAGAAATGTAAAAAGGAAAAGAATATGATATATTAGAGTAAAATTATCATAATGATATATTAAATTTACAAATATTATTAAAATAAAATTGAACTTGTTCACTAAGATGACAATTTAGATACAATTTTTTGATTTACTTGTTGCTTTTGATATATCTTGTTGTATAACATTTTCTTTTTTTCATATGCATATAATTTTCATTATGTCCAAAAATAATCTTTTAAAATGAAAGAATATGAAAATAAATATGTAAAATTATATATCTATATATATATATATATATATAACAGAAATGATGTCAAATGATATATAAATCAATAACAATATAAAAAAATAATAATTGTTGGGATAACATAATCAATTACCAACAAAAAGTCTTAATTAATTATTAAGAAACTATTCTCCAAGATAGTTACCATGCGTCCATAACTTGTATTTAAAATGTTACACAGAAAGGGGTAACAACTTAGTATGACCCCTATGTGTAAGTATGTCGGAAGCTCGAATTTAAGAATAAATTACATAACCATCTAAATAGAAAAAAAAAAAAATTAAGCAATATAAATTTAAAATTTAAAAAATGAAGACTTATAAGAAAACTCAAAAAAATATAGTAATTAAATACAAATATAGATAAACCAAATGTATGGTAATTAAATAAAAGAGGTATGATAAACCAAACGTATGGGCCAAATACCATGGGACATATTATTATCAATACCATTGGCCAGATACCATATTTATAAAAGAGGTATGAAAAGGTAAGATAAATAAAAAATATATATCTCAAACAAGAGTATAAATCAACATCAATGTCTATGGGTCTTGGTTAAATGGTGATGAGGCGGGTTGTTATAGCACTCATCATAGGTTCAATTCCCTTCCCCAATCTGGGTGATGTATCCAGAAGAAATAAAGAGGGAGCCATTGTCCTCTCTCATGAAATGAGCATGTAACTCAAATAAGATATTTTAAATACATTCAAATACAATATATCTAGCATATATGTAAATAAATAGAACTTTTATTAACAAAATATAGTTTCCTCCAAGTTCATCTACATATGCTAGCCTTAATTTCATGCTAGTCATAAATTCTGTATTGTATATGAAAAACAATAGTCTTGGTGTATAAGAAAGTGAATGCCATTTTAATATGGAGACATTTTTGCAAGGAGATATTGTTCTTTATGTTATGGTTTGTTTTCTTAACTCCAAAATTGGTTTATTCTTTCTCTATATACATAAGAAACAAAAAATACAAAGTAATTTCACAATTTTAAGTTATAGTTTTATATTTTATAATTACAAATCTAGTTTCTTATTAAAATATTTTACACACATATATTTATTCAAATGAATTATATTGTGAATATTTTTTCTCTTGTTATTTGATTACAAAATTATTGTACTCCCTACTAATTAAAACAATGATTTGAATGCCAAAGAACCAATTTTTTGATATAAAAATTATTTGTTTTATATGTCGTTGAATTTCCATTACCTATTAACTTCAAACCCCATGGGGAGGTATTGAACATTGCAGCCAACTTTAGGTAAATAAACATTCACATTGTAAAAAATATTTTCGTAATAATCACATGCAACAGAACATTGATTATTACCGAAATATTTTTTATGCTTTATACGATGGATCATAGAAGCATAGATTCCAAACATTCACATTGTCAACTTGGAAAAAAAAATTATAATCCTAAAATTCTCTTACCTAATCATATTTTTAAATATATAATTGAGTTCCATTTATTAAAAACAAAGGCAATATTAAGAACCTCCTAGAGTTATAAAAGGTAATTGACATGAAAAATAAAAAATCTCCTCATGAGAACATAAAAATGTTAATCTTAATTGAATCATTAAAAAACAAAAAAGGGATAATATAAATTATCACAATTTTCTTATGAGAACTAAATTCTCCTATATGAATCAATGATGGCTTTCATCATGGCTTTCATCAGTTCAAGAGTAGTAAAAACAAGTTTACTAAGAAGGCATTGAGACAGATTTGGAAGCAACTGTTGAATTGGTGAACATGTCTTGCTCTATGTTGTTGGATATTGGGCATAGCATTCTTGATCTTGTATACAAGACTGTAAATTTGCATGTAGCTTATACTACATTAACCATGAAATTTTCAACATTTAGAGCACACTTTCCATCACAATTGTAGAGAAAATTAGAATAGAGTATCACATTTTTATTATCATATCTAAATGTTCCTATATGCAACAACTACCTTGTGGCTCATAGTTTAAATTTTTTCAGAAAGGAGGAGAGGAGTTCAAGGTGCAAGCTAGCATAAGAGAAGGAAGAATATTGTTTGGGACATGAGAATATTTTTTGGGACTTGAGATAGATTCATTATCTACACATTTATACTCAAAGCTTAATAAAACAAAACTCACCACACGTTGAATTTTTTAATTAAATATCTTAAAAATTAGAATATAAATTTAATACATTTTACTCAATTACATATTTAGCAATATTCATTTAAAAAAATTCAAATATAAATTACTATTTAAGATAAAAATATTAAAACACATTTAACAATATTCTTTTCAAAAAATACAAATAAAAATTACTATTTTAAATAAAAATAGTATGAAGAATCACATTAATAACCATGGCCTGGTGTACCTTCCTCTTATTACTTTTTAAATACCTTTTAAAATACCTAATGTTTGCAACTTATTCTTATCCACATAGTGTCAATTTTGTAAAACTATAATCTACAAGTCTCACTTTTTATAGCTTTGGTGGAAGGATAGAGTATCTAAATTCCCTTACCCTTTAAGAATCATCCTCAATTATTGTACCACCCACCTTGACATCCAATCTAGACATATTAGGTTATTCCAAATTGATCAAAGAGTATAGAATTTTTAGGATGGTGTTCTATGTTCACTAAAATACCCATGATGTCCCTCACTATGTGTGGGGTTCATTGCAAACTTGGATATATTTTGTGATTTGTTGTAATTTTTTTTCTTAGGGCTAAAACTTATTTTTGGTTTTCACCTAGTTATCATGATTCAAAACATTGTTATCATCTTAGATACTTATAGCATTAGATATATTTTGTGAGCTAATGGGATGTTCTATTTGTCACGTTGGTTCATAAATAAGTTGTTATACCACACTATTGACTTTCTTATTGTCTGTTTTGTTTATGAACCCTTTAAAAAAACCACAGGAACATTTGATTTTACACTCTGATCTCCCTAGCATGGGTGGGGGTTTCAAAAATTGTAGAGTAAATTGAGCGGTTATTGTTAGAAATTGTTGTATAATATGGGAAATTTGGATGGTTTGTAGAGAATATGGATGTCATACCATATATCTATTTTGATTTTCTAGTGTCTCTCGCCACCATGCATCTAATAGGATCCATTTCAACTGAGAACGTCAATATACCATGGGTTGTTTTCATAGTTTATTATTATTTTATTTTATTTTATTTTTATCTAGTTAAAATGTTCATTACATTATGTACTTTTATTTTTATTTTTGTGTAATTTGACATAGTCAAAATTTTAAAAATGACATTACAACATTTATATTATACACTTAAAATCAGTGTAAATTATTAAAAAAAAAATAACATTACAAAAAAATATATATAAAACTATTTACTTGTGGATCTAATGGCCTAAAACATTTCAGTCATCTAGCATTTGATCCAATGGATATACATGGACACATTGATAGCTAGGGAAGTTGTTTTCAAATAAGGTCAATACCATGGGCTATTTTTATAGTTTGTTACTATTATTATTTATTTAATTTACTTTTATTTTTATTTTTGTGTAATTTGACATATTCAAAATGTTAAACATGACATTAAAACATTTCTATTATAAAGCTTAAATCAATCTAAGTTATTAAAAATAAAAAAAGAAAAACTAACATTATTAAAAATATATATAAAACTATTTACTTGTGGATCTAATGGCCTAAAACATTTCAATCATCTAACATTTGATCCAGTGGCTCACACATAGACATATTTCCAGCTAGGGAAGTTGTTTTTAAATAAGAACACCTTACAGTGTAATTAACACTAGATATGTATGGGAAGGAAGTACAAAGACCTATTATAGAGGTGGACAAATAGAGTGAATGACAGGGGAGAGATGGAGAAAAATTGAATGAGAGGGGAAAGGTAAAGGTGTGAGAGAGGTAGGGAAGGGTAAGATAGCGAGAGGAAGACATAAATATGGAGGTGGGAGAGAGAGAGAACGAGAGAGGGAGGGATAAGGAGAAATTATTTGAGGGTAGAGAGAGAGAGAGAGAGAGCGTGAAAGAGAGAGAGAGAGAGCATGAAAGAGAGAGAGAGAGAGAGAGAGAGAGAGAGAGAGAGAGAGAGAGAGACAAAGGAGGGGGAGAGAAGAAGAAGGACATAAAGAGTGAGAAGTGGAGGGAGATGGAGTGACATGGGAGAGATGGAGAGAGAGAGTGTATGTTTATGGGTGAGGTAAAGAATCATAGCAGGAGTGATGGATATAGGAGGGCATAGAAGGAGAGAGAAGAATAAAGTGAGATATATAGTAACATAGTTGGAGAGATAGATAGAGTGATGGGGGAATATAGAGGATTTTAGGGTAGAGAGGGAGGGAGAGAGAGAGGGAGAGAGGGAGAGAGAGAGATCATGGAGGAGGGTGAAGAAATAGGGAGGCAAGAGATAAAGGGAGAGAGAGGAAGGATGAGAAACTAGAGGACTTGAGATAGAGGAAGAGAATGACGGGGGAATATATAGGATTTTATGGGAAAGAGAGAGAGTGAGAGAGAGAGTGAGTGATGGGGGAATAGAGAGGGTGGTAGGAGAGAATGGAAGAGATAGGAAGGAAGAGATATGGGACTTGAGAGAGAGGAGGAGAGAGGGAGGGATAGAGATATGAATTTGAAGCGGTAGAGAGGGAGGGGCAGAGAGATAGAGCAGGATACAAAGAGAGGGAGTGCTAGAGAGATGGATTTGGAGTGGACGACAGGGATGGATAGAGATATGGACCTGGATGGGGAGAAAGGGAGGGAAGAATAGACATAATAAGTGACAAGTAGAGATATTAATGGAGTGAGAAGGGATATATGGAGGGATATTTTGTATGTTTGGGGGTTGGATAAAGAGACAAATAAGAAGAGATGGATAGAATGGGGGAGAGAAAGAGAGATATATGGAAGAGAAAGTTAGAGAGAGAGTGGAGAAAGGTATGGAAGGAGAGATGGAGATGGAGGGGGAGATAGAAGGTCGTAAGAAGAAAGACATAGAGATTGAAAGGTGGAGAGAGAGAGAGAGAGAAGGAGTGATAAGGAAGATGGAGGGAGAGTGAGAGATGATAATAGGAGGGAAGAGAGATAGAAGCAGGGGAGAGGGACAGAGAGGAGGAGTGAGTGATAGATAGATAGATTGGAGAAAGACAGTGTATGTTTTTGGGTTTATATAGAGAGATAAATGGAGATAGAGATATATAGGGAAGGTGAAGAGAAAGAAGAGATATATGGAGACATGGAGGGAGGGACAAAGATATTGATAAATATGGAGTGAGAGAGTTTTTATCTTTGTGGGGGTTAGATAAAGAGACAAATAACGAGAGATGGAGGCACATATAGATATATATGGAGGGGGGAGAGAGGGAAGAATGTTTCTTACAATAGCTGCATTCATTTCAGTGTAGATGGTGATTTATAATCCTATTTGATTGCTTGCACTAGATGCATTGATTTTAGTCTAGACTTTGATTTCTAACGATATTTTATTACTTGCACTAGATGCATTGATTTCAACGTAGTTGATTTATAATGATATTTGATTGCTTTCACTAAATGAAATGATTTCAATGTAGATGGTGATTTCTAATCCTACTTGATTTCTTGCACTAGATGCATTAATTTCAATATAGATGTTGATTTATAATTATATTTGATTTCTTACACTATATGCATTGATATCAGAAAAAAAAGATTTATAATCTTATTTGGTTTCTTGCACTAAATACATCGATTTCAATGTAGATGGAAATTTCTAATCCTATTTGATTACTTTCATTAGATGCATTTATTTCTATGTAGATGTTGTTTTCTAATCGTATTTGATTTCTTGCATTAGATGCATTGATTTAAGTGTATATGTTGATTTATCATGTGATGTAATTGGATGCATGATGGTAAACTAACTTTAAAGTCATTGTATTAATAGTGTGCATTGATTTTAGCGCAAGGAAAAAAAATTATTGATAATGTAGAATGATTTATGTGTTATAGTAATTAAACCTAATAATATTGGATAGAAACAGATACAAGGTATGATGTTTACTACATCTCGAGCTAAATATATAATTCGGTTTATGATATATGATTTCTAGTGTCTTTTTCATATAATAGATATGAAAAGATGATAAAACTAATAAGGATGAGAGTAATAATAGTAGAAGAAAGTAGTATCAGATTGATCACAATGAAGGCTATTTGTAATTGAATACATTCTTATTATTCACATTTTATATTATTCAATATTAATACATTGTCACCTAGAATTCCCAAATTTTATTTCATCATTTTCCATGATTAAAGTTACTTTACAATATTTATCATCTGAAAAAATCGAGGTAACTAAGAAAATTTAAAATTAAAATTACTCGATAAATCTCAAACATATATATAGCATATTTAAAATGACTATATTAATATGCGATGTATTTACATATTATTGATAAAATTGATCATTTCTTCCTCATATTATCGATATATTTTCCTCGGTCACACACGAATGAAACCAACCTAGATCCATATTAGCTACAGATATATCAAGCGTCGAGAGGGATCAAATATCTCAACTTGCAAACCTTTCCTCAAGTTTTTCAGTCAAAAAATAGGTTTGCACGTCAAGGTATTTGATCCCTCTCAGTGTTTGATAGATCCGTAGTTAAGATGGATCTAGGTTGGTTGCATACCAATGTAACCCACATCTATTACATCTATTTTCCCCTAATCCTCACACGTGGTCACATTCTCCCTAATCATTATATGTGGTAAAGGGTAGGAACAGTAAATTTTTAATCATATTTCATTAAGATATTAATTTAAACAAGGTTTAAACACCTAATTTAGATATGCAAGGAAATTATCACTTTCAATTTTACTCATTAATGCCTCGCAATGACGCCAATATAGTGGAATGTTTCAATTTAGACCAGAAGATAAGTTAATAATGGAATTTTATATATAAAGTGAAAAAAATATGTCTATTTTTCTAGATAATTCTCAACCCTCAATATCGCTGACTAGTAAAAATATTACGTAAACATTACAAGAACTTTAAATTCCCACTATGTAAAATCAAAATTATAATTTTGAAAACATTGTGGAAAAACTTATAAAGCATGTGGATTAATATTTAAATAATTTTACCATTATTATTAAATTGGAACTTTCAAAAACCTTGTGGAACAATTTTAAAATATTAAACTTACAACTCTGTTTAATAGTGGAATAACTCATCATAACTTGATTGTTAATTATAACTATTTCTTATTATATATTAGTTTTTTATTATAGTTGGTTCTTATTATCATAGAAACAAGATTTTGAACAATCACACTTACATTATTTTCTTGGGGTCGCATTGGCTACATTGGCCTTAGTGGAATTTGTTCATCATCATCATCATCATCATCATCATTATCATCATCATCATTAAAAGGTATAGCTAGCTCATCGTCTTTATTAAATAAACATGATAGGATTATAATTCAAAATATATTAAGATTTCATTCTTGTTAAATATTTTAATATTTTGAAGTTTTCATAATTTTCCTTATATCCCCTTAAATGAAACTCTGAAACAAAAAAAAAATGTAAAACATCAAAACACTTATTTGACATTGTCAATATTAAAGGAGGTAAAATGATTAACTAAATTAAAATTGTATTTAAAAAATTTATCATTATTAATTTTAAAAAGAATTAATATTTAAGTTAACCAATATTCTTAATTATGAATATTCAATCTTGCTATACTTATAAATAGTTTTCATTACAATATCATGAGCCAATAACATAAGTTATCAATATCACAACAATATGGTACATGTTGGACAAAGAAAGGAATATATTCTGAGATGGATGGAAACATGGAGCAAACACGTGATAGGTTTTTTATTCTAGGGTTTCATGGATTCTCTACAGTCGCCACACAGAGGCTCACACAGAGCTCGAGGAACAACCCTGGTTCTATGGAAAATGGACCTTATCGACTATTGTGGGTGGACGAAGGAATAGCATAGGAAAGCAATGGTTTTCGAAATTGGGAAACCCAAATGGTGGATTGGTACCACTCCATCACCAACAGATGCCATGGGTCCAATATTGTACCATCACACCTCAAAAATATAAAGGAAAAAATCGTGGAATAGGATCAAGCGAGTTTTTTCCCAAAAATGGGTTGAAGCAGGAAATTTTCTGCATCTAAATATGGACAGACGAGGTATGCGTAGGACGATTGTTTCTAGCATGCAGTCCATTAAGCAATGCTCTCTTCCTGGTGTTACAGGTTAATTTGGGCATCATCCCAAAATACAAATCGGTATCCATTAGGGCTTATCATACAATAAATTAGTTGATACATGCCCTAAACAATTCATTCCATTGGTGGTTCTCCTTGATGAATATTTCACTGCTTAGATGCCTCTTGAAGTGCCCCATTGAGCCATGAACACACCGCTATATTGGAGTAACTTCTTTGCAGAGCATCTAAGCCCATGTAAAGTTGTGTTGTAGAGGATCTAGGCCCACTTTAGAGTGTGTTGGTTGACTAGGAATGAATTGTTCATTGGATTGCATGAATATTCCCAAATTCTACTGGCTTCTAGAAGTTGTTATAGCTTTCACCTCATCTGATAGCTTCGAATATGTAAACCATGAAACCATTAAACCTCTTATCCTCATATTCCCATGTACAAGGAAACCTCTTCACCCTTTTCTGGAAAATCCATTTAATGATTCATTTATGTCAAACTACCTTCATCTACATATAAATAGAGCATTGATCATAATGCACAAGAGAGCAAGAATTTGTGTTAAGTAGAGTTGCGCTGGTGAGATCACAGCTCTTGGAGGCATCATGCATGTACTGTTATACTAAATGTGATGAGGATGGGACTAAATATGGAGGTGTGACAACTAATTGATTGACTAGTTGTACCTTTCCTTCTACTTCATAATACAAACATTTCTTCCTTTCCTAATTCATGTGTCAATGATGTTATATGTGTATTTACGAATTTAATCGATTCAATTTTTTAACTTGAATAGATAATATTGCCTTTATGTTGTTTTTTGTCTTATGTTTTCTATTGCAGGTATTAATTAAGCAATTTCAGTTAGATGGAGAGTGATGGAAGTGAATAAGGGAGGCGAGGAAAAGAGAACAGATTACAAGTATTTTTTCCTCCCTTTATGTATTAATATTAAGGAAAACGTAAGATATATTTATTTCTATTGTTCTAAGTGCACCACCACACTTAGGGAATCATAGTTATCCCTAGGTTTGATTTTCGTAAAACAAATTTGTGACTTCACTGAGGATCAACGAATTGTCCTTTGTGTTTTTTTCCTTGTCCATCGACATCTAGTACAATTTACTTGCTTAATTTCAGAAATTTGAATGTGTTTTAGCAAAATTAGTGTGTTTGATTTCTTTTTAAGAGTGTTGTTGGGCACCAATGCACTATTGGTCTTGAAACAGTGCTCTGCATAGCACTGTTGGCTTAGGAACATTCATATCCAATGCATTGTCTCCCACTCAGGGGTGTGTTTCCCTTGTGACTATCCAAAATCTATCATATATTGTTTTTTCCAATTCATTTTAGTGTCTTTGTTGCTGAAATTTTAAGTGACTCGTTCCCTCTAGAGACTATATTTCCTCTATTCTTCTTGCATCACTTTGGATTTTTTTGATCAATGTTTATTTTTGTCTTCTTTGTCATTGTTGAATAGTTCCAAAGCTATATTTTACATTTCATCAATTCATTATTTTCAGAAAGAGGAATTGCCGTTTTAGTCTTTGTTTCTCTTGAAATTTTTTCAGTGATTGTTTGTGCACTAGTTTATTTTTGTTCATCTAAACTTAAAATAAATTGAAAAGAAAAACATACATTTCTATATAGGGATTGTGAGTGCTCCATAGGAATATTTTAGGAAAATTTCATTTAGTTGTGAAAATTGTTGATTGCATACAATATGATTTCTCTATCCCTTGTAGCTAGTGTTTTCCATTGTCGAAAATCAATTTGAAACGATTTCTTTTCATTTTAATTGCTATCTAGGAGTGTTTAATACATCTCACAATGAACCTGAAAGACAAATTGATAAGCAAGATCGGCATAAAATTTAACTGAATTTATCGGAAGCATTGTAGCATTAACTATAACATTTAGAGGTCTAGGCTAGAAGAGCTGTTCCAACATTGTTAAACATATAAATTGTTGTTAATTATCTGCAATACATTCAGAGTGTGATACCTAATTCCAAATTCATAAGTATATCGGAGCTCCCCCACATACTTCCGGGTATATGAGGCAGTGTACTAGTACAAAAAGTATAATGGGATGCTCTCACTATGCGGTTTCTCATTAGACATTGCTAATACAGATTGGACCTCCACGTACCTTAGCCTCTATTTGGGAGGAAAAATTTAGGTTTCTTACCATCCATAGGTAACTGATTCGGCCACATTTTACTTGTGTTACATCAAACACAACATTCAGGGACATTTCCTTCACATACATAAGTCCTTAGTTTACTCAGGCATTATGTTACAGTTCATAGTTTCTTGGTCAACATTTTTCCTAGGATTACCCTCTCCTAGTTTATTTGTTTCGGTATAAATCAGTCAAAAATCCTAGAATAACATCGATCCTTTCCCCATTGTTCACACAGGACAATGAATAAACCACCATTACCGCCAGAAGCTACACATAGTAGAAGAAGGCACGCTCGTTCTACCAATTTCGGTACCTTTGGAACTCCTACTTCTACATCATCCAATATACTAGATACATATGATCCTTTGATTACCGAGTCTCGATTCATTTCAAGTAATCTCAGTTTATGTGCTACCATCGAGACAAAACCCTGACAGTTACATGAGGACACTAAAATTAAATCCAGTGAAGCGACAAATACAAAACCCAAACTTGTTCAACTAGAAGTCGATCCGGAGCCCATTATTCTTTTACCAGAAAATTTTGATCACGAAGTTGAACAACAAGAATTTGTTCTGCTGCAACCGTATGATTCTCAGTCAACCACAATCGTCGAGTATTCCTCTCTACCATAGAGTTTACTACCTAAAATTTATCTCAAGTTTGATAGTGAAGTATTTTCACCTGGTTTGATTTCAATAGAGGAATAACTCCAAGAAGTGACATCCCCTTCAAATCCCACTCATTTTGGGTCGAGGATTCGTGTATATCCATATTTTCCTCATTTGACGTACTCTTCTTCTATTAATCCTTTTCACTCTCAAGTTACCATAGATTCATCAGAGTATTTTCTAGGTTATTTAACCATGGAAAAGACAACATCCCAGACTGTACCATCTATTATAGTTGTGACCACATCTATTGTTGCTTCATCTTCGATGTTTTTTATGACACCCGAGTCTCACTTTATGGTGGTCTATCCATCCCACTGGGTTACCAGACTTTAAATGGAACCTACTCTGGTGTCTCCTCTAGTCCATCGACTTTGCCCATGTCATCATTTGGAATTATATCTCGTTCATCTCTTACAATTACTAAATGGCTTGATCCTTTATTGACATCATCATCGCAATATCAGGCTAGTCCATCTAATTACCATCCATATTATAAGTATGTACAATATCCTTAAACTCCAAATGCTGAGGGGGGATAGATGTTCAGTCCATATGGTGGTACTCTGTAATTTTTAGGTCAATAATATTTTGGAATGCATGTTTGTCAATGGAAACCTACTTTTCATGTTCAACCACAAACGATTGTGTATCAATATCAACCAGTTCAATCTCCTGCATATGTGCCTACTACACCTACTATTTCTTCAATAGATATTGGTCAGTCTGCTCAAGTGAGTTCTTCAACTCCTAACCCTCATATTTCGGGTCTACACACTCTATATTCCCATGCTGGAATTTAAAAATCATATGTATAGGTAATTTCAGAACCGCAGGCTAGTTTACCTTTGTCACAGGCTTCTACTAGCCCGATCTATTCACAATCAGGTCTGAATTATTTTGGCAGGCAACCGTTTTATCAAATTCCATGGCAGCCACAACAACCATTCCCATATTATCAAGCTTATCTAGATCCTCGTCAACAAGCTCACCCCTATCTAGGTTATTGACAACACAATCCATTTGTTGGTATGCAAAGGCCTATTGCCTAGGTGATTCCATGTTATCCTCGTTATGCTGAACATGACCTTAATCGACAGTTGTGGTTTGTTGAAAAATTAGAGTTACCTGATTTAAACTGGATCACCAACGATCCCATTCATTATTTACCTTGGTGGCCGTTTATTCCTCATAAATTACCCTGGTACATTCAAAAAATCAGTGGAAATTCTGGAGAAAACCCATCTACGCATGTCATGTCTTATCATTTATGGTGTTAATATAATTCATTAAATGATTATTTTGATAGATTAAATATTTTGTAGCAAACACTTACCATTCTGAATGTGAAGTGGTACATTTAATCACCATGATCTTGGTTTGATAACTTTACAGCTTTAGCCACAACTTTTTTAACCAACTTCTAGTTACCTATCATATATGAAATTGCAACGGAACTTTTAAAAAACTTTAAGTAGACCACTGCTACCCATATATCAAATCAAATACATGAGTGGCACCGTTGTTGTCAAATGATTAAAACATTTGTTCCTGATCAAATTTTAGTTGAGTGATTTATTAATTCTTTATTGCAATCTATCATTGAGGATGTGGCTAAAGGCAATGTTGTCACATAAGCTCAAGTAATTTCTTGTGCTGAGTATCTAGATTTGATTTATACTCATTCTGCCATGCTCTATGAAAATATGCCGAATGCATCGCGACCAAATTTTATTGTTCCTCCTACTCCATCTGGTCAGGATATTCATTCCAGCGATGGTGTGATTGGTTCTGTTATCGCTCTGGCATCAAGTCGAGTATCTGTTTCTACACTTGTTGTTTCAAATCAAAACCATATTGCATATGATCCCAAGTCTTCTTATGAAATCCATGCCATGTCATATGACAAAGGAAAAACTGACAAGAAATATGGAAATAGGAAGAAGGGGAAATATACGAAGAGATCAAATTCACCCCCATAGGAAAAATAATTTGATTCATCTGGTTCTTTTCAGAAACCTCGTTACCCTTGCTTGATATGCAATGAGGAGAATTTTACTAGAGATTTTCCTCTTTGCTTAGAAGTCCCAAAGCTTCTTAAGACTTTTACCACATTTTCAATGTTGACAAATCCTTTTCCGAACCCGCAAACACATATGGTTGCTATGGATCCTGCTTCTATTTCACAAGTGCTTACATTATCCCACTAAGCCCAAAACTCGTGTTCTTGTGTCTAATCGAGGTAAATATTATAGTAATCCATTTTCTTCATGAAATTTTTCAGGCTAAAGATCAACCTACCACTTTGACTTCGACCTCATCTGACTTGGCTCTACCACCTACCAATCTAGAGTTAACAATAAATTTGTCATAGGGAGTAGTTCATAAATTGACATTCAACCCTTTCACTCATGCAACTAAAAATTATAATGTAGTAGAATATCTTGCTCAATCACCCTCTGCTATGTCAATGCTTGAATTTCATCAGAATTGTCCCTCCCAAAAGCAGGCTTTGTTGTCCACGATTGGTTGAACTGATCCAAAGAGTCAAAATCTTGTAGTATTTAATCACGTGGGCCATGTGCCACAATTACAAGCACAATTAGCATTCTTCATTCATGTACATGTCCTGAATTGCCTCATTCATCGCACTATCATTGATGACGTTGCGTCTACTTGTATCATGTCAATGAGTTGATGGAAGTCACTTGGTTCACCAACTTTGTCACAATCACCTATGACGTTGAAAGATTTTAAAGTTTGTATATATAAGCCTTGTACAATATGTTACTTGGAAGATCATGGGTTTACACTATGGCTACAGTCATATCTACTTAATTTCGTATAATCATATTCCACCATAAATGACATATCAACACCATCAATCAACTCTCTTTCTTTGCCTCTGGTTGCTAGGAAATTGGAAACATTTTTTTTGTTGAAGGACCCCCACCTTCTCTTCATAACATTGGTGTAGGACTCTTTAACGATGCTTTCCTAATGGGCACCTTTTTGTTACCGTTTCCTGCGACATCGACATAAATCACAAATATAGAGACTTGCAATATAATATCTTCCACCTCATGTGACTTAAGGAATATTTCCTATGATTTTGAAGTAATTAGGCTAGGAGAAATCATCCCTCTAAGTCCAATTGAGCTAGCATAGCAATCAATTTCCTTGGCTTATGCGACCAACCCAAATCCTTTGTCACTGATGGTTTCAGTTGATATTTCTTTGGATTATGGTACTTCTTCTAATCCTTTTTCACATTTATTCTCAACTAACGACAACATTATAGAGTCCATGATGCCAGAAGAAGAACCATGGGAAGAATCACATCAAGGATCTCGTCTTCCAAATTACAGTGAAGATAATCCAACTAAAATATATCACCCTATATTCGTAGATTTCTTAACGAAATCTATTCCTATCCACACTACCGATTTTGAGTGAAACCCATCAAATATCCAAGAAACAATATTTATTGATATTTCATCCAAACTAGGTATTTTAAAAAATATTCATGTCAATGCGTCTTGTTCTCCATCTGAACTGAACTCTTACCGTGCTCTTTTTCATGAATTCTGAGATGTATTCACTTGGTCATATGAGGAAATGCCAGAAATTGACTCCAGCATTGTTGAACATGATATTAAATTGTATCCTGATGTTAACTAGGTATGACAACGCTTTCGTCCTATTCACCCTAATTAGGTTGTTGCCATTAAAGGAGAGGTTGAAATTTTTTTGCATGCTAGATTCATTTACCCTATTCCACTTACTGATTGGGTTTCTAAAATTGTTCTTGTCATGAAGAAAAAAGGGAAAATTACAGTGTGTTTTGATTATCTGGACGTTAATCATGCTTGTTCGAAGGGAAACTATCCCACTCCCTTTATCGACCAGATTTTTTATTAATGTGCCAGATGTGAAATATTTTCTTTCATGGATAGATTTTCCAATTACAATCAGATCAATATTTTCCTAGAGGAAAATAATAAAACTCCTTTTATCTGTCCCTAGGGAAAATTCGCATATCGAAAGCTCTGTTTTGGTTTAAATAAAATTGGGGAAACATTCAATAGGGCAATGAATTATGCTTTTCATGACATAAAGCACATAGTTCAACCGTATCTAGATAATTTACCTGCATATTCACATAAACAGGTTGACTACCCACTACATGTAAGAGAGATCTTTTTATGATGTCGTTCCTATAAAATACACCTCAATCCCCAAAAATGTGTGTTTGGTGTTATTTTTGGTCATTTTCTAGGATTCTTCGTGTTAATAGATGTAAATACTGTTGATCCATTGAAGTTCTAAGCCATTCTTGATTTTCCTCCTCCTTCCAATCTGCTTCAATTACAGATACTTCAAGGGAAGGCTAACTTTATAAGGAGGTTCATTCCTAACTACGTTGAAATGGATAAAGGATTTACTGATCGACTCTTGAAAATGGGGTTCCCTTCCATTGGAATGAGGTTGTGTAAGCTTCCCTTGGTTTTCTTAAAGAAACCCTAACCCGAGCATCATTAATCTTGTAACACCCCTAGTTTTATGTTTTTCTTTTAAGTTAGACATTTGAACTTCAATCCAAAGGGGAGTGGACCCCAACAGATAAGTATTGTGTGGATGTAATTAATTATTTAATTATGAAAAATAAATAAAATAATTATGTGCATGTTGACCAAATGAGAATTTTGAGATCACTTGCCTAATCCATGAGGCATGGAAAGAGGCTAAGACTTTCCCCAAAAATATTTCAAAAATCCTTGAAAGAATTTATTTCTAATTTAGATTTTTGAGGAAAAATATAGATTTTACCGAATGAGGTGGAGAGTAGTTGGGAAGAGGTAAAAATATGAAAAATCATAAAGCAGCTTTAAAATTCCCTAAATAAGGGAAGCCTAGGAAAATAGGAAGAAAATCATCTTGTAATTTTGGACGCAGAATTACAAACAGGCTTTGGAAGCATAAGCTTAAATAAGCTACTCCAGAACAGATTGAGGTTGGTCTGTTCTAGAAGAGGATCTCAGCTTGAGGATGAGTTCTGGAGGACAGGACAACTCTAAGGTTGGGAGGTTGGTCAATTACAGAAGTGGTATGTCCATAATTTTATGAATGGTTAAAGTATTTTTTATTGTGCAATATGGTTAAAGGGTTATAGATATTATGTTAGATTAAGATTGTGAAGTTGTTATTCCCTACATTTAACAGAAGTGTGTAGAAGAAATTAATCCTCTCAGCTCTATATAGTTGTAGGAATAAAATCTGTGGGGAGAATCCAGCAGAGTCTCTAAACCAATGGTTGTTTAAATATTGGGATACATCTTACCCCATAGATAATTTAGTTGTCTAACTTTAATCTACTTCTGAATTAATAAAATAACTATTGCATATAGGAAAAGAAAGAAGGATACCTTTACAGGTAACAAATATAACTGAAACTAGACATACTTTAAACCTGTTCTATGTAGTAAATGATATAATCAAATAAGCTTATGTGTTATAGGAAAAAATTGTACAAGTGCAAGTATAATTTACTATAGTATACAGGGATTAACTAAACAACAGTGACTATGTAAGTAAAGGTAGAGTGATATGAACATGCCATGAAAGCAAACTGCACAGTGTTAAAACAATTAAAGGTTCCTTTAGGAATCTTCATGTAAATATATGTATTTAACAAAAGGCTGCCATCTAAAGCTAATTGTGATTAGTTATATATATGTATATTGTCACCTTATGCAAAAAGGGAAAATCTGAACTGAGAAGGAAATAAGTTCATTTACCTGAAATATATATATTAAAATAGAAAGGTGTTGGAAATATTGTCATTGATGGCAAAGGATGTGGCAAAGGAATTGGAATCTAAAGGTAGAAGAAAAGAACAGAGAAAGAATGCATCTACAGTTTGAGCTAAAGAGAGCAGTATTGGTCAAAGAACAGAGACAAGCAGAGTTGTCCAGAGACAGAGGAATAAAAAACCTGGCAAATTGAGAAGAATGAGTGAAACTCTTATTCATGGGTATATGGTGATGAGGGATTGGTTCTAAACTTTCCATGACTTATATTCAGCAGAATATCTGAGTCCCTATGGAAATTTGTGAAATCATGTGTTACTTACAGATGGGATTATGCTCGTATAGATAGCTTGAATTATGAAAAGCGTGAGTGTGTTGCTCAGAACATCTAGATTCTATGGAAGGAGGAGATTCATGAAGTTATATATGATATCGGGTTGCTAAGGTCACGGTACAGTGAGCCACGGACGGGTTCTATATGTACAAGGCACATTATATATATATATAACCTAAGGAAGAATAATTAAAACAAAGTTATGCTTTTGAGATGGCGCAGATTAATAGAGTAGATAAGCGGAACCGTGGTTAATTTATTACACATGAACGGCAGAATTCATATATATATATATGCAAATGGAACTTGGAGTATGGAGCAGGAATTTGATTGGATGGTTGATAACTGTTTAAAAACTACGAGTGAATAGTAAAGGTGGTTTCCGGGTTTCATCGCACCACCTTTCGATGATAGGTGGTATTTCCTGGATGGGGAGCGATTCCATAGAGGTGTTGACACGTGTCCCTGAAAAACCACCATCACTGTGCACCATCGCATGTTAATGATCGACCCAGGATGACCAGCGATATTGTTGTGCGTTGTTGATCTAGAGGGAAGCCATTGGATGGCGATCGCTTGATGAAAAGGCACGAAGATTAACCAAAGTACGTGCGGAAATGTGATTTGGTCATTGATCACATATGTGGGCCCAGTTTGAATTTTTTTTTATTGGTCCTTTTCATTCTAATGTTTGCAGGCTCAACCAAGATGGTTTAAATTAAATATTTATTATGGCGAAAAGTGATATATACCATCGATCTGGAGAGCGGACTTGACTATATTTCTGGAGCCCCGGGGTCAAAGGTTAATTTGTTTAAAATAATTGGATATTTTATAAATCCCAAAGGGTTAAAAATTAGTTAGAAGGCTTGGGAATTCAACAGTTGTAAATATATTTATTTGTCAATTTCTTTGAAAATTGATAAATAAATTAAAAAGAAAGAAAAGATCCCCTTGGGATAATCTTAAAGGAATACTGTCCACGAATACCATTAGCAATTAAATGGTTTTGACACAAGGCTTTAATGAACGCGAAAACTATATAAGGTGATGAGAATTATGAAGGAAGGGTGTGCATGTGCGAGGGTTGAAAAAAGAAGAATTCCTTGAAAGAATATCTGCATGAACAGACAACGTGCTTATTTGATGATTCTGAGTCTATGATGCACCCATCGAGATATATTGATCTCAAGGTGATGAGTCTTGAGTTTATTCAACAGAAGAAACGATGAAGAGCTGGCACATGTCTGCTGAAGAACACATATAAATCTGGGTAAGTTTATATAGATCTAGCCTGCACTGTAAAATATCTAATTATAGATCTATACAAGAAAAGCACGTATATATATGCGGGTCATCGAAAGTGCATATGATAGTTTTGGTTTTCTGAAGATTAATATACATAGAAGGATATACAAGATGTTGAAGTTTTGGGCAAAATATGATTTTTGATGACTGAATAAAGGGTTGCGTTGAAGATGCTTGATCCAGTGTGAAAATTGATGAAACGTGGTCTACAGTAGATCTGAGGGCCAAAGCCTTCAGTAAGGGGGTTGTAGCTCCCTTACAGTGGTAGCTAGTAAACGAGAGCAAGGGGTAGTAGCTCCCTTCCAAGAGAGGCTAGTAAACGAGAGGAGGGGGTAGAAGCTCCCTTCCAGGAGAGGCTGGTAAACGAGAGAAGGTTGTAGCCTTCTGCAGGTGGGTGCCTGCGTGCTGTTATAAGTCTGCACTAGCACATATTGTAAGAAGTCTTCTCTATAATAAACATTGAAGACTGAGATTTCAGCAGTGGTGGTTTTCTCCCGAATTGGGTTTCCACCTTAAATACGGTTGTTCATATGTGTTGATGGTCTGTTCTATTAATTTGAAGAATGAATGATGCAATGATCTAAGTAAAAACATAATAAGATATCTGTACATACATGTTGGATGCAATAATGTAACATATGGTTTTTTTGAGAGAAAGAAAAGAATAATTTTTCAGACCTAAATACTGATTCACCCCCCCTCTCAGTATTTTTCCAAAAATTGGTATCAAAGAAAGTTCTTCTGAAAAGCTTAGCCGCTAGAAGGAAGATCAAGCAAGATGAGCAATCAAGATGGAACAACATCTATCAGGCCTCCGCTCTTTAACGGAAACAATTTAATCTTCTGGAAAACAAGGATGAGATCCTATCTTCAGTCTCTGGGAGCAGAGGTATGGGAAATTGTTGAACAAGGTTATCAATATCCAGCTGCAGTACCAACAGATCCAACGGAAAGAAAGAATTATGAAACAAATGCAAAGGCGGTCAATGCTCTATTGGGAAGTCTAACTGAATCAGAATTTGTCAAAGTCATGCAGCTGAATACAACAAAGACAATATGGGACAAAATCATTCTAAGTTATGAAGGTGATGCAAAGGTAAAAAGTGCTAAACTCCAAACTCTCAGAATTCGATATGAGAATCTAAAAATGCATAATGAGGAGAGCATTGCTAATTTCGTTTTACATCTTGATGATATTGTAAATCGTATGAGAAATCTGGGAGAAACAATAATCAAATCTACTTTGGTTGAGAAAGTTTTAAGATCACTAACGACAAAATTTGAGTCAAAAGTTTCTGCTCTTGAAGAAAAGTAGGATCTTCAAAATCTTACTGTGGTGCAACTTCATGGCATACTAACTGCATATGAAATGAGAAGAGGAGGACCATCTGAAGTCAAAGAAGTAGTCTTTAGAACTTCTACAAAAGGGAAGGAAGTACAAAAAACAGAAGGATCAGGATATATCTCAGAAGAAGATGAGATAAACTTTGTGAAGAAACTTCAACTTGGCACAGGACGGTTCAGAGGAAAGCTTCTGTTCAAATGTTTTGACTGTGGAAGAGTTGTTCATTATGCTACTAAGTGTCCTTATAAAGAAACACATAAAAAGGGGAAGGAAGTAGAAAGAAGGAATAAGAATCATTTTAGCACTAGAAAGAGTTACTATACTCATGAAGACAGTGATGGGTTATCTGATAGTGAGGAAGAATGTGAACAAGATCTTAGACTTCTCATGGCATTTGAAAAATAATCTAGAGAAGAAAAGGATACTTTTGTGGATGCTCTAGAAGACAGTGATTTTCTTGATGAAAACAATAAACTCAAAATTTTCTTAGAAGAGAGCAAAATAATCATAGAAACTCTGAAAAATCAGCTTGAAGATAAAGAGAAACACAATGAGAAATTAGAGTGTGAAGTAGTAGATCTAAGAAAAGAACTTGAGAAAGTAAAGACTCTGAATCTTAGATTTGCTAAAGGGTCTGAAACCTTAGATGAGATTATCAAGGTACAACATTCTCCTCTTATAAAGACAGGTCTTGGATATATCGAAGAATCTTCTCAGGCTTCAGCACCAAATTATCTAAAAGCAGTTACAGCTGGTTTACAACATGCTGCCACTCAGCAAGGGGATAAAGAATCTTTACAGGTAAAGCATGATCATTTCAATTCAAGGAACACTAACAGGAATGTCTTTCAAAGAAACACCAATCAACAGATAAATTCATATAGAATATCTTATGATCGTAGAAATTTCTTCTTCAATGGACAATGTTTCTCATGTCACAATTTTGGTCATAAAGCTGTTCAATGTGTAGCATATAAAACTATTATGACAAGAGAAGCAAGAAAGAAAAGGATTGATATTGAAGCAAAGAAGAATACTTATAACAAATTTTCTCCTCTTCAAAATGAAGTTGAATGCACTTATTGCAATAACTTTGGCCATGAAGAATCTGAATGCAGGAGCAAAGTTCAGCCAAAAGAACATGTTCCTTCAAGCTCCAAAGTATGGAAAAAGAAAGAATTACAGGTTGAAAATTGTGGCATAGCGTTATTTGCAGAAGATGAAGAAAACCAATGGTACATTGATAGTGGATGCTCAAGACACATGACAGGTGATAAAGACAAACTTCTTCCATATAGTGCTCTAGAAAAGGAGAAGAATGTTACATTTGGAAATGATACTCCTGCGGTCATTAAAGGAAAAGGGTCTGTTTTCCTAAAAGATAAGGTGAAAGCTAATGAAGTCATGTATGTGGATGGATTAAAGCATAACTTGTTAAGTGTAAGTCAAATGTGTGATCAAGGAACTAAATTTGTCTTTAGTTCAAAAGAATGTGTGGTACGTGATCTTGATACAGGTAAAGCAATTATAAAAGGAAAAAGAACTCCAAACAACCTGTATATATTGAAGAACCCCAAAGAACAATGTTATTTGAGTAAATATTTAGAAAATTGGCTATGGCATAGAAGGTTGGGGCATCTGAGCTTCTCTCAAATCAACAAATCAAGCAGACTTAAAGTTGTTCGTGATCTTCCCAATATTACTCTACCTGAAAATATCATATGCAAATCTTTCCAATTCGGTAAGAAAACCAGGGTACAATTTAATGCCAAGGAAGGATCATCAAGTAAGCCTCTTGAACTCATTCATACTGACATATGTGGACCTATGAGGAAAAAGTCACCCCGTGGTGAAGAATACTATATCTTATTCATTGATGATTTCTCTAGAATGTGTTGGATTGGGCTGCTTAAACACAAAGATGAAGCATTTGAGAAATTTCAGATCTTCAAAGCACTATTTGAGAATGAATTAGATCTAAAAATCAAGTGTCTCAGATCTGATCGAGGAGGAGAATATACATCAAATGAATTCCTTGAATTTTGTGAACAAAATGGCATAAAAAGACAGTTTTATGTAGCTGGAACTCCACAACAAAATGGTGTTGCAGAAAGAATGAATAGAATAGTTCAACAAATGGCTAGAGCTATGCTTGATGATTCCGAAACACCTGACACATTTTGGGGAGAAGCAGCACATACAGCAGTAAACATTCTCAACAAAGCACATGTTCGTGTAAATAGTGATAAAACTCCATATGAACTTTGGTATGGTAATCCTCCCACTATAAAGCATTTTAGACTTTTTGGGAGAAAATGCTTTATCAAGAATAATGATGAAAAACTTGGCAAGTTTGAACCCAGAGCAGATGAAGGAATATTTCTTGGTTACTCCTCTAGGAGTAGGGCATATAAATGTTACAATTAAAAACTTCGGAAGATTGTTGAATGTATTGATGTTGTTATTGATGAGTCTCCTGCAGTTCCAAAAGAAGAAAAGCAAACAACAAATGAAGATGATGATGAAACATATCCTTCTACATCAAATAAGAATGATATAGACAGTGAACCCAATGAAGAACCCGAAGATGATTTATCTGAAAAAGCTCCATCTAGATATGTTCAAAAGAATCATCCAGAATCTCAAATTTTGGGAGAAAAGGGATCAGGTGTACAAACAAGAAGGACTCTTGTGGGATCTTCTAGAAATTTGGCATTTATGTCCACTATTGAGCCACACAATGTCAGTCAAGCCTGCAAAGATGATTGTTGGATTCAAGCCATGAATGAAGAGCTTGATCAAATTGAGAAGAATCACACTTGGGAATTAGTACCAAGACCTCATGAAAAAAATGTCATTGGAACTAAATGGATATTCAAAAACAAGTTAAATGAGAATGGGGATGTTATAAGAAATAAAGCTAGACTTGTTTGCAAGGGGTATGCTCAACAAGAATGTATAGACTTTGAAGAAACCTTTGCTCTTGTAGCCAGACTTGAAGCCATAAGAATGTTTCTTGCTTTTTCAAGCTTCCAACAAATCAAAGTTTATCAAATGGATGTTAAATCTTCTTTTCTCAATGGTGATCTAGAAGAAGAAGTTTATATAGAACAACCAGAAGGATTCATTTTGGGAAATGATGAAAAAATTGTTTGTAGACTTAAAAAGGCTCTATATGGTCTCAAACAAGCTCCAAGGGCATGGTACTATCGTCTTGACAAATATCTTCATCAACAAGGATTTTCAAAAGGGTCTGCTGATAGCAACTTATACACAAAAACTGAGAATGACAGACTATTGATTGTGGTAGTATACGTTGATGATATCATTTTTGGAAGTAATGAAGAGTCTATGAGTCAGAAATTTGCTTCTGATATGCAGCAGGAATTTGAAATGTCTTTACTTGGGGAGCTAACATTCTTTCTTGGATTGCAAGTGCAACAAGCAACAGATGGCATTTTCTTATCACAAGAAAAATACCTCAAGAAAATCCTGAAGAAGTATGGCATGGAAGATTGCAAACCTGTAAGTACACCAATGATAACCGGATGTAATCTCAGTTCTAGTGATGATTCCCCCACGGTGAATCAACCAGAATACAGATCTATGATAGGAAGTCTACTTTATCTCACTGGGACAAGACCAGACATTATGCATGCAGTTGGGATTGTTGGACGATTTCAAGCCAATCCAAAAGAGTCTCACCTTCAGGCTGTGAAAATAATATTCAAATATCTACAAGGAACTCAAGATTTTGGATTATGGTATCCAAAGAATGCTGATCTTACTCTTCATGCATACACTGACGTAGATTGGGTTGGAAGTGTTGATGATCAGAAAAGAACTAGTGGTAGTGCATTCTATATGGGGCCCCGGTTAGTATCTTGGGTCAGCAAGAAGCAAAGCTCTATTGCCTTATCTACAGCAGAAGCAGAATATGTGGCTGCAGCATCATGTTGCACTCAACTTCTCTGGATGATGCAAACCCTACAAGACTTTCAAATCAAATGTTCACCTCCTATCTCCATTATGTGTGATAATACAAGTGTCATCAGTATCTCAAAGAATCCTGTTATGCATTCCAAGACCAAGCACATTCCCATCAAATATCACTTCTTACGTGAACAAGTGCTTGAACAAAAGGTGAAATTGGAGTATGTTTCCTCCAAAGAACAAGTAGCTGATATATTTACCAAACCTCTACCCAGGGAAGCGTTCGAATATCTCAGACAGAAACTGGGAGTAGTCTCTGCCATGCAGAGGATCAGGTCTACTTAAATACAGAAGATTAAATTGGTTGTGAGGTGTTGTTGGGCATCTCTGAATGCACAGACTAAGGGGGAGCATTGGTCATATGAAAAGGATGCATTGTTGGCATTTATAAGTCATCTTGTTATATTATGAAGATGTAGCATGATCTCAGGGGGAGCATGGTATTGTCAACTCTTTGCCATTGATGTCAAAGGGGGAGGAAAAGAAACAAAGGGTCTCTATAAGATTTTCAGAGGACGAGTATTTCCATCAATTGCAAAGGGGGATATTGTTGGAAATATTTTCATTGATGGCAAAGGATGTGGAAAAGGAATTGGCATCTAAATATAGCATAAAAGAATTGAGAAAGAATGCATCTACAGTTTGAGCTACAGAGAGCAGTATCGGTCAAAGAACAGAGACAAGCAGAGTTGTCCAGAGACAGAGGAATAAAAAAACCTGGCAAATTGAGAAGAATGAGTAAAAATCTTATTCATTCGTATATGGTGATGAGGGATTGGTTCTAAACTCTCCATGACTTATATTCAGAAGAATATTTGAGTCCCTGTGGACATTTTTGAAATCATGTGTTACTAACAGATGGGATTATGCTCGTATAGATAGCTTCAATTGTGAAAATCGGGAGTATGTTTCTCAGAACATATAGATTCTGTCGAAGGAGGAGATTAGTGAAGCTATATACGATATCGGGTTGCTAAGGTCACGGTACAGTGAGCCACGAATGCGTTCTATATGTGCAAGGCACATTATATATATATATATATATATATATATATATATATATATATATATATATATATATATATATATAACCTGAGGAAGAGTAATTAAAACAAAGTTATGCTTTAGAGATGGCGCAGATTAATATAGTAGATAAGCGGAACCCTGGTTAATTTATTACACATGAAGGGAAGAATTCATATATATATATGCAAATGTAACTTGGAGTACGAAGCAGGAATTTGATTGGATGGTTGATCACTGTTTAAAAACTGCGAGTGAATAGTAAAGGTGGTTTCCGGGTTTCATCACACCACCTTTCGATGATAGGTGGTATTTCCTGGATGGGGAGAGATTCCATAGAGGTGTTGACATGCGTCCCTGCAAAACTGCCATCTCTGCGCGCCATCGCACATTAACGATCGACCCAGGATGGCCAGCGATATTGTTGTGTGCCGTTGATCTGGAGGGAAGCCATCAGAAGGTGATCGTTTGATGAAAAGGTGCGAATATTAACCAAAGTAAGAGTGGAAATGTGATTGGGTCACTGATCACATATGTGGGCCCGGTTTGAATTTTTTTTTATTGGTCCTTTTCATTCTAATGTTTGCGGGGTCAACCAAGATGGTTTAAATTAAATATTTATTATGGCGAAAAGTGATATATACCGTCGATCTGGAGAGTGGACTTGACTATATTTGTGGAGCCCCGGGGTCAAAGGTTAATTTTTTTAAAAGCGTTGGATATTTTATAAAGACTGAAGGGTTAAAAATTAGTTAGAAGGCTTGGGAATTCAACAGTTGTAAATATATTTATTTGCCAATTTCTTTGAAAATTGATAAATAAATTAGAAAGAAATAAAAGATCCCCTTGGGATAATCTTAAAGGAATACTGTCCACGAATACCATTAGCAATTAAATGGTTTTGACGCAAGGCTTTAATGAAGGTGAAAACTATATAAGGTGATGAGAAATATGAAGGAAGGTTGTGCGTGTGCGAGGGTTGAAAAAAGAGGAATTCCTCGAAAGAATATCTGCATGAACAGACGACGTGCTTATTTGATGATTCTGAGTCTATGATGCACCCATCGAGATATATTGATCTCAAGGTGATGAGTCTTGATTTTATTCAACAGAAGAAACGATGAAGAGTTGGCACATGTCTGCTGAAGAACACATATAAATCCAGGTAAGTTTATATAGATCTGGCCTGCACTGCAAAATATCTAATTACATATCGATACAAGAAAAGAACGTATATATATGCGGGTCATCTACATTGAAATTCCATATGACAGTTGTGGTTTTCTGAAGATTAATATACATAGGAGGATATACGGGATGTTGAAGTTTTGGGAAAAATATGATTGTTGATGACTGAATAAAGGGTTGCATTAAAGCTGCTTGATCCAGTGTGAAAATTGATGAAATGTGGTCTGCAGTAGATCTGAGGGCCGAAGCCTTCAGTAAGGGGGTTGTATCTCCCTTCAAGTGGTAGCTGGTAAATGAGAGCAGGGGGTAGTAGCTCCCTTCCAAGAGAGGCTGGTAAACGAGAGCAGGGGGTAGAAGCTCTGTTCCAGGAGAGGCTGGTAACGAGAGAAGGTTGTAGCCTTTTGCAGGTAGGGTGCCTGCGTGCTGGTATAAGTCTGCACCAACACATATTGTAAGAAGTTTTCTCTATAATAAACATTGAAGACTGAGATTGCAGCAGCGCTGGTTTTCTACCAAATTGGGTTTCCACCTTAAATCCTAGTGTTCATATGTTTTGATGGTCTGTTCTGTTAATCTGAAGAATGAATGATGCAATGATCTAAGTAAAAACATAATAAGATATCTAGACATACATGTTGGATGCAATAATGTAATATATGGTTTTTCTGAGAGAAAGAAAAGAATAATTGTTCAGCCCTAAATACTGATTCACCACCCCTCTCAGTATTTTTCCAACAAAAGGTTGCATCGTATAGAAGAAATTAATTAAACAGTAAGGACAGGTTGATTGGTTTATGAGGCTGGTAAAAATATGGTTGTCAGTACACATGGATTTGGATAGCCAAACTCCATTCTTATTCTTTTGGTTAATTGACCCACATCATGAGATATAAAGTAGAACATTGAAATTGAAATGAAAATCAGTAAAAGCTATAAGGGGTAGTTGAAAGAGAAATAGAAATATTGCATTTGAAAATACTCTGTGATAGTCTAATGAGAGCATTAAAGTTTGAAAAACATTAACAAGAAACACATGGAAACCTTCAAGTAGACCTCTGAAATTCATTAATAATACTTTTCATAGTTAATATAAACATTCATATACCACTGAGTAGATCTGGATTTAACCATATGAGTCCCAAAAGCATAGCTCTTTTGTTGGTAGTATTAATTATTTTATACAAGAATAGTAATGAGACTCAATAAAAACAAAATTTATATGGTAAAATGAGTAAATGAGAAATAACTTCTAATATACATATAGAAGAAATATTTATAAAAATTACTCGTGGTGTACTAAAATTTTTATACACTATCCAAATATTAATAGCAAACTTGAAGTATACCCTGTATAGGAGATGAGCAACTCCTATCATATAAATAAAACAAATTATTTTTTACGAAAAACTACAATAAAATGGTCTATCTGTCAATTTCACAAGTACAAAAATTAGAGAGAACTGCTAGTGAAAAAGTAGTGCATCATTGAATACTAAGAACAAGTATAAATTAGCTACGGAGGACCTTCAGGTTGAGAACCCCAAAAGCTAATTCACCAGTAGCTATAAATAAATCCAAATCGTATCATCCAAGAAAAATTATTATGTGTGACACTGTGACAAGGTCAGTCCCAACATATGCACTTGAATGCATATAAGGCTTAATTTGAAGGTCGAGTCGGGATGTTCTTCGCCATCCTTGCAATGAAAAGTAAACGACACAATCATAAGACATTAGACACCAACCCTTACAAAAATCTATGTGGTCGAACAAACTGGAGCGAAAACAAATACTATATATGGAAAACTCCCACGAAAACAATGAAATGAAATAGCTTGTAGAATGGAAGCCTGAGAACATACCAATTGAAACAAAGCTTGAGAAAAATTATACAATGAATATGAGCACTACAGATTCGAGTTAAAATGAATGAAAAGAGAATCGAATAAGCCAGACTCCAAAAAGGATTTAATGTTTATTGGCACCAAAAAAAAAAACAATATCGTGGTTACCTAGAACGAGGAGAATTCGGCCGATAGTATGCATACAAGATGGAGTAATAATGCTTCTGATCACTGAAGAAAAAAGCAGATGAACAGAGATCTCTGATACAAATTTACAAGTGATAAATGAAACTGCAGAATGGAGGAATGGTCTAATATACCGAAACAAAACCCTAGACATCGCTCATCTCCACCGTCCACATGGGGAGCGATGCCCATAGACCAATTTGAACATCAGTTGAAAGGTGCCTCGGAAGACATGACAATCTCTGTAGTACAAAACTGATATTTACAAATTAATACAATGGTACGCATCACACCAACTGCCATACGAATCGCAATACATAACGACATATAAACCAATTCTCAAAAATGATAACTTGTTGAGATACATAACCACATTAGATGAAAAAGGGTAAGGTACCAATAAATGACGCAACATTTAAAAGGGGAATGAATGACAAGCAGGCTTGTACTGGCCTCGGGACCAATGTAGTCCTTAACCCTCAACAACGACCGAAGGAATAACTAACACTTCGTTCGATTTTAACAGTGGACAGTTGTAATAAGTCTGTAGAGTGCGATGCAAAAATAAAGAGTATTACCCCATTGTTTTATTACTTGAGTCATAATCTTATATCAATGGTGGATTCGTGGATATATGTACATTCTCATACCTACAGGGGTGAGGTGTTAAAACATGGCCACTCGATATATGGGGGTGTATATAGTAATATAAAAACCCAAAAAATTAATATATTAGTTAAAGTGATGAAATGCATCATGAGTATAAAATAAGGGTAGTAAAATATTAAGCCTAAACTATAGTGAATAAGATTTTATACTATACTAATAATAGTATATGGAAAATAAGAATTGACATGATATTAAAGGTTAGAGATAAAAAAAAAAAAAAAAATTGTGTCAAACTGGGAGACATTACAAATCGTATCAGAGCCCATGTTAGCAAATCTGGGCTGTTTTTTTGCTCACTGCATAAATTATTTCTTGTTGGAAGAAAAAAAAATTGTTACTAATGTTGTTTTGTTTAATGTACAGTGGTACTGGAACTGAAAAAATCAATGGTTGAAGGAGATGAAATTTATGTTGATCTGCGTGATGAAGATAACACGCCAGATCCCAACGCTCCTTTGATGGCTATGTTGCATGGGTTGCAATAGGAGATAGCTGAGTTAAGAAGTGAGAATGACAGGCTATCATTAGCCAGTGAGGAGAAGGAAAAGCTCATAAGAGAACTGACTTCGCGGAACAGCCAAGAAGGTGAAGGTTCCGGAAAGAGGAAGAAAGGAAAATTCTCTGATGATTCTGAGGAAGACGACACTACTAGACACTAGTCTAAACATAGAAAGGAATTACAAGGGGAATTCTGGAAAATCAAGCCTCCCTCCTCTGATGGCGAGAAGGAGGAATATGTTGAGGCATGGTTGTTGAATATGATTAAATATTTCCAGGTCTATGAATATGAGAGAAATCTGAAGGCTAGGTTAGCTGTCTACTAGTTACAGGGTAAGGCTACCTTGTGGTGGGAGCAGACAAAAATGGTCCATGCCATTGATGAAAAAAAAGTGACTTGGGAAGATTTCCAAGTCAAGTTTTAAAACTGATATTTGAACGAATGTTATTATGATGATAAAGCAAAGGAGTTCCATGAACTCAGATTGGGACAACTCACTATAGATGAGTTTCTCACCAAGTTTACAAATCTATTAAGGTATGTTCCTTATATTCATGAAGAGAAGGAAAAATTACAGAGGTTTTTGAAATGTTTACCTGCGGTGTATAAGGAGAAAATAGAATTTGATAACCCAAAAACTATGGACGAAGCAGTGAGGAAAGCTAGATTATGCTACAAGGAGTTTAAAGGAAAGGGGGAGCATGGAAAAAGATGGGTAAACAAGGGTGAATTCAAGGGAAAGAAACAAAAACCAACTTACCTGAAGAGTTTTGGTAAGGATCATCAGTGGAAGAAATTTAACAAACCAAAGGAAAGTGAAACTGCTAAGTCCAAAGATGGTTCAAAACAAATAGATGGAGGTAATAAAAAGGAAGGAACAGTTAAAATGCGGGAGCCCTTGAAATGTTGGGGCTATGGAGAACCTCATCTGTTGAGGGAGTGTCCCCACTGAAATATTCAGATGATTATGAGGGATCTAGAAGCTACCACAGTAAATTATATAGCAAGGAATATACCCACGATCAGTGCAACCTTGGAGAACCGACAAGTAGAGCACCAAGCTACTATGGTCGAGATGGAAGGTAAGATTGCTGACCAATATGTTACAGTTTTGATTGATCTGGGTGCTTCTCTGAGTTACATTAGTCCACAAGTTGTAGATAAATGTAATCTAAAAACTGGAAAATTTCAGCAGTCGTGGTTGGTCCAGTTAGCCACTAGCACCAAGAGAAAAGTAACTCATAAATTACCGCGAGCAGAAATTAAATTAAATGATTTTCAAACAGAAATAAACATAAACATTCTGCCCTTAGGCTCATATGACTTGTTGATAGGAATGGACTGGTTGGAAAAGAGAAAGGCTATGATGAACTGTTGGGATAAAACTCTACACTTCGTAGATGAGGAAGGGAGACCCTTTATACTCAAAGTAAAACCAAAACAAATTTTTGTAAGACAAATATCAGCTCTATAATTAAAAATAACAGCTAGAAAAGGGTATCAATTATATGCTATACCTATTGAAGAATTAGGACAACAACCTGAAGAAAACCTGTTGGACACTCTACCAGTGGTAAGGGAGTTCAAGGAATTTTTTCCAGATGAGATTTCTCATCTTCCCCCTAAAAAAGAGATTGATTTTTCCATCGATTTGGTTCCTGGAGCAACACCCATTTCCAGAGCCCCTTATCGGATGAGCCCCCCTAAACTAATGGAGTTGAAAATGCAATTACAAGAATTGTTGGATAAGGGTAATATCAGATCGAGTGTGTCTCCTTGGGGAGCACCGGTGTTGTTCGTGTAAAAGAAGGATGGATCCTTTAGAATGTGCATTGACTACCGTCAAGTTGACAATCAAAAATAGATACCCATTTCCTAGAATTGATGAAATTTTTCATCAGGTAAGAGGGGCTTCTGTATTTTCTAAGATCGATCTGAGGACTGGCTATCACCAACTAAAAATTAAGGAGGAAGACATTGGTAAAACAAATTTTCGAACCAGGTATGGTCACTATGAATTTGTAGTCCTACCTTTTGGGTTGAGAAATGCCCCTGCCATTTTTATGTGCTTAATGAACAATGTTTTGAACAAGTACTTAGATAAATTCGTACTAGTGTTCATGGAAGATATTCTGGTTTATTCAAAAAGTGAGGAAGAGCACCAAGAAAACTTAAGAATAGTGTTGCAGACTTTGAAGGAAAACCAATTATATGCGAAATTCAGTAAATGTGAATTTTATAAAGACAAGATTTAGTACTTGGGGCATATTATTTTTGAACAAGGATTGGCATTTGACCCTGAGAAAATAAAGGCTATTAGAGAATGGACGGTGCCAACTGATGTTTCAACAGTGAGATCATTTATGGGAATTGCACGTTGTTATCAAAGATTTGTGGAAATATTTTCTACAGTAGCATATCCCATACCTTCACTGCAGAGAAAAGGTGTCAAATTTGAGTGGACTGAAAATTTCCAAAATAGTTTTGAACAACTAAAATTAAAACTCACTACAGCCCCTATACTGAAGATTGCAGATCCTGGCAAAGAGTTTTTTGTGTGTACTGATGCATGTAAGAGGGGTTGGGAGTAGTACTGTTGCAAGAAAATTATGTTATTGCATATGAATCTAGCAAACTTAAGAAACATGAATAGAATTACTGTGTATATGATCTGGAATTGGCTACTGTAATTCATGCCTTGAAAATGTGGTGGCACTATCTTCTTCAGAAAAATTTTACATTGATGACAGATCATATTAGTCTCAAATATTTCTTCTCTCAAACAGATTGAAATGCCCGACAAGCCAGATGGCTGTCTTTTCTGAGTGTATTTGATATGGAGATAAAACATATCAAAGGGAAAGAGAACAAAATTTCTGATGCGCTAAGCATAAATTCTTGCCAAAACATAAGTAGCATTGGGGGTAGTGCTAATCTTGATTTAGAAGAACTAGTTAAAAGGGTAGCAAATCAAGATCCCAATTATGACAGTTTGCAATTAAAAATGCAGAAACAGGAAATGGCTGAGTACACGCAAAACTAGAAATGGCTAATCTGCTATAAAAACAGATTGTATATCCCCAATGTAGAGTCCTTGAAAAAATAGATCCTAGATGAATATTATAAACAACCATATTCAGGACATATTGGATAACAAAAAATGCTAACAACTTTGAAAAAGAAATTGTTTTGTCCAGGAATGAAAAAGATGTAGCAGAATATTTAGCTAGGTGTATGGAATGTCAACTAGTTAAAGTTGAGCATCAACATCTAGCCGGTCTTCTAAATCCCTTGCCAATTGCAGAATGGAAATGGGACATTGTTTCTATAGATTTCATTACTGGGTTACCCAAAACAAAGCACCAACATGACTCAGTAATGGTAGTGGTAGACACTTTAACAAAGGCTACACACATCATACCTGTAAAATCTACTTTTGGGACGGCCCAAGTAGCATATGTGTTCCTAAAAGAAATAGTAAGGCTACACGGGGTCCCAAAGATGATTGTTTCAGATAGATATGCTAAGTTCACATCAGCATTTTGGAAAGGGCTGTTTGGGGGCATGGGCAGTAAACTGAATTTTAGTACTGCCTCTCACCCTTAGACAGACGGTCAAACAGAGAGAACAAATCAGATTTTGGAGGATGGATAGGCCATCAAAATGGGAAGACTACTTGCATTTATCTGAATTTTCCTGCAACAACAGCTATCAATCCTCCATCAAAATGAGTCCATTTGAAGCACTCTATGGAAGGAAATGTCATACTCCTTTAAGTTGGAGCCAACCTGAAGATAAGCTAGTGTTGGGGCTCAATACCTTACAGGAAATGGAAAGGATTTTTAAACAAATACAAAGAAATATCAAGACAACACAAGATCGATAGAAAAGCTATGCTCATAAAAAGAGAGTGCATCGAGAGTTCAAAGTGGGTGATCATGTGTACCTGCGTATTAAGCCCAAAAAGAGCACACTTTATGATGGAAGTTGTGAAAAATTGGCTCCTAGATACTGTGGGCCTTTTGAGGTGGAACCAGTGGATTAAAAGCTAGCCTTACCGCCCCATGTTAAAGTGCATGATGTGTTTCATGTTTCGTTATTAAAATGATATGTGCATGATGCTTCTCATATTGTTGATTGGCATGTGATACAGGTGGAACCAGAAGGGGAGTTCCTTCCAGAGCCACTTCAAATATTGGAGCGGGAAGGAATTGAATTGAGGAACTGAACAATAGTAAGAGTAAAGGTGCAGTGGAAGAACTTTACTGGTGAAGAAGCTACATGGGAAAGAGAAGCTGAGATGATGGAAAAATATCCATATCTATTTTCAAAATGAACTCTAGGAGTTACTTGTCAACACTGAGGACGGTGTTTGTTTTCAGAGGGGGAATATGTAACACCCCTAGTTTTAGGTTTTTCTTTCAAGTTAGACATTTGAACTTCAATCCAATGGGGAGTGGACCCCAATGGATAAGTATTGTCTGGATGTAATTAATTATTTAATTATGAAAATAAATAAAATAATTCTGTGCATGTTGACCGAATGAGAATTTTGAGATCACTTGCCTAATCCATGAGGCATGGAAAGAGTCTAAGACTTTCCCCAAAAATATTTCAAAAATCCTTGAAAGAATTTATTTCTAATTTAGATTTTTGAGGAAAAATCTAGATTTTCCCCAATGAGGTGGAGAGTAGTTGGGAAGAGGTAAAATGTTGGAAAAGAAGAAAGCAACTTTAAAAGTCCTTAAATAAGGGAAGCCTGGGCAAACAGGAAAAAAAACATCCTATAATTCTAGATGCAGAATTAGAAACAGGCTTTGGGGAGCATAAGCTTAAATAAGCTACTCTAGAACAGATTTAGGTTGGTCTATTCTAGGAGAGGATCTCAGCTCGGGGGTGAGTTCTGCAGGACAGAAGAACTCTAAGGTTGGGAGGTTGGTCAATTGTAGAAATTGTATGTCCATAATTTTATGAATGGTTAAAGTATCTGTTATTTTGAAATATGGTTAAAGGGTTATAGATATTATGTTAGATTAAGATTATGAAGTTTTTATTCCCTACATTTAACATAAGCGTGTAGAAGAAATTAATCCTCTCAGCTCTATATAGTTGTAGGAATAAAATCTATGGGGAGAATCCAGTAGAGTTTCTAAACCAATGTTGGTTTAAATCTAAGGATACATCTTACCCCATAGATGATTTAGTTGTCTAACTTTAATATGCTTCTGGATTAATAAAATAACTATTGCATATAGGAAAAGAAAGCAGGATATCTTTACAGGTAACAAAGATAACTGAAACTAGACATACTTTAAACCTATTCTATGTAGTAAATGATATAATCAAATAAGCTTATGTGTTATACGAAAAAATTGTACAAGTGCAAGTATAATTGACTACACTATGCAGGGATTAATTAAACAACAGTGACTATGTAAATAAAGGTAGAGTGATATGAACATGCCATGAAAGTAGACTACATAGTGTTAAAACAGTTAAAGGTTCCTTTACGAATCTGCATGTAAATAAATGTATTTAACAAAAGGCTGCCAGCTAAAGCTAATTGTGATTAGATATATATATGTATATTGTCACCTTATGCAAAAAGGGAAAATCTAAACTGAGAAGAAAATAAGTTCATTTACTTGAAATATATATATTAAAATAGAAATGTTGCATCGTATACAAGAAATTAATTAAATAGTAAGGACAGATTGATTGGTTTATAAGGATGGTG
Source organism: Pinus albicaulis (assembly GCA_034641835.2). Taxonomy (NCBI): domain Eukaryota; kingdom Viridiplantae; phylum Streptophyta; class Pinopsida; order Pinales; family Pinaceae; genus Pinus; species Pinus albicaulis. The sequence goes on along the minus strand of CM076574.1, from coordinate 514,831,906 downwards.
AAAATATGGTTGTAAGTAAACATGGAGTTGGATAGCCGAACTCCATTCTTAGCCTTTTAGTTAATTGACCCACTACATGATATATAAAGTAGAACATTGAAATTGAAATGAAAATTAGTAAAAGCTATAAGGGGTAGTTGAAAGAGAAATAGAAATATTGCATCAGAAAATACTCTGTGATAGTCTAATGAGAGCATTAAAGTTTGAAAAACATTAACAAGAATCACATGGACACCTTCAAGTAGACCTCTGAAATTCAGTAATAATACTTTTCAGAGTTAATCTAAACATCTGTATACCACTGAGTAGATCTGGATTTAACCATATGAGTCACAAGAACATATCTCTTTTGATGTTAGTATTAATTATTTTATACAAGAATAGTAATGAGACTCCAAAAAAACAAAATTTATATGGGAATATGAGTAAATGAGAAATAACCTCTAATATACATATAGAAGAAAGATTTATAAAAATTACTGGTGGAGTACTAAAATTTTTATACACTGTCCAAATATTAATAGCAGACCTGAAGTATACCCTGTATAGGAGATGAGCAACTCCTATCATATAAATAAAAAAAAATTATTCTTTATGAACAACTACAATAAAATGGTGTATCTATCAATTTCACGAGTACGGAAATTAGAGAGAACTACTAGTGAAAAAGTAGTGCATCATTGAATACATATAACAAGTATAAATTAGCTACGAAGGACCTTTGGGTTGAGAAACCCAAAAGCTAATTCACCAGTAGCTATAAATAAGTCCAAATCGTATCATCCACGAAAAATTATTATTTGTGACATTGTGACAAAGTCCATGAGTTCCTGGCGTTACGACTACTAATGTCACAATGATACAATAAAAATAGTTGCAAACGTTGACTAAAAACATGAGCCTGGGCTGAGAGGCATAAGAGGAAGTCGAAACACTCTATAAGGAATCCAAGCAAAGCTAGGACCTGTGGAATCGAATGATGGCATGCAACAGATAACCTACCTGAAGTTGCGAGCAGTTTGACAACAAAATTTCTCCAAATGAGAGGCGAGACGAACTCGTAAGTTACCTGCGCATTGCAAAAGGAGAAGAAACCATTACTCCATGATCGTAAGAGTTAAATGAATAGAAAAAACAAGATGACATTCCACTGTAGATTATCTAGTCCGTATGGGTAAAACGTTGGACGATGGGTAATCCTGAGTAAGAAAATGAACTCGACTGAGTATGTACAAATTTTAACTAAATAAAATGAAAAAAAAATATCAGCATATAATCAGAGAAGTTACCTTTGTGAACGCAATGAGTCAGTTGCCGGCATAAGGCCTCTTACCATTCTCAACCTCTCAGTCACAATGAGAGTAACGGGCTCAGTGAAATTTAGTGCTAGATCTGGCAATGGCAACACAAGGTCAGTCCCAATGTATGCACTTGAACGCATATAAGTCTTACTTTGAAGGCCGAGTCGGGATGTTATTCACCATCCTTGCAATGAAAAGTAAACGACACAATCATAAGACTGTAGACACCAACCCTTACAAAAATATATGTGGTCGAACAAACTGGAGCGAAAAAAAATACTATATATGGAAAACTCCAACGAAAACAATGAAATGAAATAGCTTCTAGAATGGAAGCCTGAGAACATAGCAATTGAAGCAAAGCTTGAGAAAAATTATGTGACGAATATGAGCACTAGAGATTCGAGTTAAAACGAATGAAAATAGAATCGAATAAGCTAGACTCCAAAAACGATTTAATGTTTATTGGCACACACAAAAAAAAAACAATATCATGGTTACCTGGAATGAGGAGCGTTCGACCGATAGTATGCATACAAGATGGAGTAATAATACTTCTGATTGCCGAAGAAAAATGCAGATGAATAGAGATCTCTGATACAAATTTACAAGTGACAAATGAAACTACAGAATGGATGAATGGTCTAATATACCGAAACAAAACCCTAGACATCGCTCATCTCCATCGTCCACGTGGAGAGCGATGCCCATAGACCAATTCGAACATCAGTTGAAAGGTGCCTTGGAAGACATGATAATCTCCATAGTACAAAACTGATTTTTTCAAATTAATACAATGGTACTCATCACACCAACTTCCATACGAATCACAATACATAACGATATATAAACCAATTCTCATAAATGATAACGTGTTGCGATACATAACCAAAGTAAAAAAAAAGGTTAAGGTACAAATAAACGACGCAATATTTAAAAGGTGAATAAATGACAGACATGCCTGTACTAGCCTCAGGACCAATGTAGTCCTTAACCCTAAACAACGACCGAAGGAATAACTAATGCTTTGTTTAATTTTAACAGTGGACAGTTGTAATAAGTCTATAGAGTGCGATGCAAAAATAAAGAGTATTACGCCATCGTTTTATTACTTGTGTCATAATATTATATTAATGGTGGATTCATGGATATATGTACATTCTCATACCCACAGGGGTGAGGTGTTAAAACATGGCCACTCGATATATGGGGGTGTATATAATAATACAAAAACCAAAAACAATAATATATCAGTTAAAGTGATGAAATGCATCATGAGTATAAAATAAGGATAGTAAAATATTAAGCCTGAACTATAGTGAATAAGATTTTATACTATACTAATAATAGTGAATGGAAAATAAGTATTGACACGATATTAAAGGTTAGAGATTAAAAAAAAAAAATTGTGTCAAAATGGGAGAAATTACAAATGGTATCAGAGCCCATGTTAGAAAATCTGGGTTGTTGTTGTGCTCACTGTATAAATGATTTCTTGTTGGAAGAAATTTTTTTTGTTACTGATGCTCTTTTGTTTCGTGTACAGTGGTACTGGAACTGAAAATTCAATGGCTGAAGGAGATGAAATTTATGTTGATCTGCGTGATGAAGATAACACGCCACATCCCAATGCTCCTTTGATATCTATGTTGCATGGGTTGCAACACGAGATAGCTGATTTAAGAAGCGAGACTGACAAGTTGTCATTAGCCAATGAGGAGCAGGAAAACCTCATAAGAGAACTGAATTCGTGGAACAACCAAGAAGGTGAAGGTTTTAGAAAGAGGAAGAAAGGCAAGTTCTCTGATGATTCTGAGGAAGACGACACTACTAGACACCAGTCTAAATAGAGAAAGGAATTATAGGGGGAATTTTGGAAAATTAAGCATCCCTCCTAAGATGGGGAGAAGGAGGAAGATGCTTAGGCATGGTTGTTGAATATGATAAAATATTTCTAGGCCTATGAATACGAGAGCAATCTGAAGGCTAGGTTATCTGTCTACTAGTTGCAGGGTAAGGCTACCTTGTCGTGGGAGGAGACAAAAATGGACCATGCCATTGATGAAATAATAGTGACTTGGGAATATTTCCAAGTCAAGTTTAAAAACCACCATTTGAATGAATGTTATTATGAGGATGAAGCAAAGGATTTCCATGAACTAAAATTGGGAAAACTCACTATAGATGAGTTTTTCACCAAGTTTACAAATCTTTTAACGTATTTTCCTTATATTCGAGAAGAGAAGGCAAAAGTACAAAGGTTTTTGAACTATTTACCTGCGGTGTATAAGGAGAAAATAGAGTTTGATAACCCAAAAACTATGGACGAAGCAGTGAGGAAAGCTAGAATATGCTACAAGCAATTTAAAGGGAAGGGGGAACATGGAAAAATCTGGGTAAACAAGGGTGAATTCAAGGGAAAGAAATAGAAACTAGCTTACCTGAAGAATTTTGGTAGGGATCATCAGTAGAAGAAATTTAACAAACCAAAGCAAAGTCAAACTTCTTAGTCCCAAGTTGGTTCAAAACAAATAGATGGAGATAATAAAAAGGAAGGAACAGTTAAAATGCAGGAGCCCTTGAAATGTTGGGGCTACGGAGAACCTCATCTGTTGAGGGACTGTCCCCACCGAAATATTCAGATGATTATGAGGGATCGAGAAGCTACCACAGTAAATGATATAGCAAGGAATATACCCACGATCAGTGCAACCTTGGAGAACCGACAAGAAGAACACCAAGCTACTATGGTCAAGATTGAAGGTAAGATTGCTGACCAATCTGTTATAGTTCTGATTGATCCGGGTGCTTCTTTGAGTTACATTAGTCCACAAGATGTAGAGAAATGTAATCTCAAAATTGAAAAATTTCAGCAGTCATGGTTGGTCCAGTTAGCCACTGGCACCAAGAGGAAAGTAACTTATAAATTACCACGAATAGCAATTAAATTAAATGATTTTCAGAAAGAAGTAAAATTAAACATTCTTCCCTTAGGCTCATATTACTTTCTAATAGGAATGGACTGGCTGGAAAAGAGAAAGGCTATGCTGAACTGTTTGGATAAAACTCTACACTGCATAGATGAGGAAGGGAGACCCTTTATACTCAAAGGAAAACCAAAATAGTTTTTGTAAGACAAATATCAGCTCTAAAATTAAAAAGAATAGCTAGGAAAGGGTATCAAGTATATGTTGTACATGTTGAAGAATTAGGATAGCAACCTGAAGAAAACCTACTGGACACTCTGCCAGTGGTAAGGGAGTTCAAGGAAGTTTTTCCAGATGAGATTCCTCATCTTCCCCATAAAAGAGAGATTGATTTTTCCATCGATTTGGTGCCTGGAGAAACACCCGTTTCAAGAGCCCCTGATCGGATGAGCCCCCCTGGACTCATGGAGTTGAAAATGCAATTGCAAGAATTGTTGGATAATGGTAATATCAGATCGAGTGTGTCTCCTTGGGGAGCACCGGTGTTGTTCATGAAAAAGAAGGTTGGAACCTTTAGAATGTGCATTAACTACCGTTAACTGAATAAGTTGACAATCAAAAATAGATACCCATTACCCAGAATTGATGACCTTTTTGATCAGGTATGTTGTGTAACCAGCTCCAAAAAGAGAAGAAAAGAGATATCAACACCTTAGAAATGAGCCACTTCGAGGGGGCAACCTCCAATACATTACATAAATGAACAATTCTTGGATGATACAATTCACAAAACCTCCTTTCTATATATAGGAATCCATGGGGCCATAATGTAATCCTAGTGGGCCACAATGTAATCCTAGCCGACCTAACAATAATAATTTAAGGGCACAATAATAGCAAAATGGGGGTTACAAGGGTACAATAATAACAATAAGGGGTTTACATTAACAATAATAAGGGACTATACTAGTGATATAGGGACCTAAGATGCACCTCTCCTTCAAAAAAAGTGTTGTCCTCAATGCTTGAGTAGCTCCGAGTGCTTCTGTATAAAGTTCTCATCCTCCCATGTAGAATAATTAGTGGGTAAGTTCTTCCACTTGATGAGATACTCTGAAATTGATCGATTTCGTAGCCGTCGAGTTTTTGTTTCCATGACTGCTTCAGGTTCTAATATGATTTTTCCTTCCTCATCAATTTCTAGCAATATTGTTTGAACTGGAAGATTTTCACCTATAACCTTCTTTAAGCATGAAACATGGAAAACTAGATGTACTCGCAAAGAAGCAGGAAGCTCCAATTTGTACGCCATAGTACCAATCTTTTGCAACACCTTGTAAGGACCATAGTACCTTGGTGATAATTTATTATCCTTCTTAGCTTGCTTGGGGGAAATTTGTTTGTATGGTTGTAGCCATAAAAATACCCAATCTCCTACATCAAAAATTCTCTCGCTGCGATGTTGATCTGCCTGTTGTTTGATTCAATTTTGTGCCAAAGTCAGGTTATCGTTTAAGAGTTGGAGAACTTCTTGCTGATTCTTGATGTGATCTTCCACTGCTTGAACCTTCAAATTTTCTCTTAAATATGATGTGATGAATGGTGGATGATATCCATAAAATGCCATAAATGGGGTCATTTTTGCTGCAGTATGGAAGGAAGTGTTATACCACCATTCAACGAGAGGTTATCTCATATACAAAACAACGAAGATATATTTCCAAACATTTATTTACTATCTCAGTTTGACCATAATATTGAGGATGATAAGATGAGCTATGAGCTAATTGAGTACCCAAACAAGAAAATAACTCCATCCAAAAATTTCCAGTAAAAATGGGATCTCTGTCGCTCACAATAACCCTTGGGCTTCCATGTAGCTTTTGAATTCTATCCATAAATGTAGTAGCAACTGTAGTTTCTTTAAATGGATGAGATAATGCACAAAAGTGTGCATACTTGGTAAGTCTATCAACTACCACCATGATGACACTCTTTCCTTCAGACTTAGGTAAACCTGTGATAAAATCCATTGAAATCTCCTCCAAACGTTGACTTGGAATGGATAAAGGTTGTAGAAGACCCGGGGTCTTAATTGTCTCAACTTTATTCTGCTGGCAAACCAAACATTCCACCACAAACTTTTGAATATCAGATTTAAGGCCATCCCAAAAAAATTCTTTCTTCACCCTGTGGTAAGTTTTTAAAAATCCTGAGTGTCCTCGTAAAGGAGAAGTGTGCAATTCCAGAAGAATATTTTGTTTTAGTTGGGAATTCTTACAAAGATATAAGCGATCTTTGTACCATAAGGAATCATTTTTCCAACTAAATGTATCGGATGTACTAGGATATTGCTGCAAATTTTGAATGAGTGTCCATACATCTTTGTCCTTCTTCCATTCATCTCTTGCTTCAGTTATCCAATCTGGTTGGATAATAGAAATGGCACAAAGCAATGCCTCCACCTCTTCATTCTTTCTTGAGAGTGCATCTGCAACAACATTAAGCTTTCCTTTTTGTAGATTATTTCAAAGTCATAACCCAACATCTTTATGACCCATTTTTGATGCTCTTCTGAAGATAGTCTTTGTTCAAAAAAGTGTTTAAGACTATCATGATCAATTTTTACCTTGAAGTGTCTTCCCATTAGGTAAGTTCGCCATTTCTTTAGTGCATGGAGTATTGCTAACATTTCCTTCTCATAAATAGGTTTCTGTAAATACTTTCCTTTGATTGGACGACTTTCAAAAGCAATGGGTCTTCCTTCCTGCATTAAAACAGCACCAATTCCATTTCCTGAGGCATCACATTCAACAATAAAGGTTTTTTTGAAGTCTGGCATAGCTAAGACAGGCGCTAGGCACATTGCCTCTTTAAGATGTTCAAAGGCCTTAGTTGCTTCAGGAGTCCATGAAAATGCATCTTTCTTCATTAATGTTGTTAGAGGTGCTGCTATTCTCCCTTAATTCTTAACAAACTTGTGATAATACTTTGTTAACCCGAGAAATCCTCGCAACTGCTCTATGGTTGTGGGAACTTTCCATTCCTTAATGGCTTTAATTTTGTTAGGGTCTACTTTAACACCCTCGTGAGATACAATATGACCAAGATATTCCACCTCTTGTACTCCAAAGAGACATTGGGATGTTTTTGCATATAATTGTTTCTCCTAGAATAGTTTGAGCACCCTGTCAACATGTTCAACATGATCCTTCCAAGACCTGCTGTAGATTAGTATATCATCAAAAAATAATAGCACAAATTTTCTAAGGAAGGGTTTGAAAATGGAATTCATCAACCCTTGAAATGTAGAAGGCGCATTAGTAAGGCCAAAAGGCAAGACCAAAAATTCATAATCACCCTCATGAGTTCGAAATGCTTTGTTTAGAATATCTTCAGTCTTCATTCTAATTTGATGATATCCTGAATGAAGATCCAACTTGGTAAAATAAATTTCTCCATGTAATTCATCCAATAATTCATCAATCACAGGAATGGGAAATTTATCTTTAATGGTGAGCTTATTGAGCTCCCTATAATCCGGACACATTCGCCATTATCCATCCTTCTTGTGTACCAATACTACAGGAGCAGAGAAAGAACTTTGACTAGGTTGAATTATACCCGCCTCTAACATTTCTGCAATCATACGTTCAATTTCGCTCTTTTGGAAGTAAGGATATCTATAAGGCCTGATGTTTGGAGGAACACTTCCTGGAATCAAATGAATAGCATGATCATGATCACCAATAGGTGGGAGTCCTTTGGGAGTTTCAAACACCTTGGAATGATTGTCCAAGACTTGTTGGAGATCTGCAGAAATAGATGATTTTGATGTCGGAACTTCTAGTGAGCATAATTGTGCAATTAAGCCTCGTTGTTCTTTCTTTAGAAGCTTTGTCATGACATTAGAGCTTATTATCCTTCTCGGATTCCCTTCAATACCCCGTAATTCGACTTCCTTTCCTTCTGAAAAAAATTTCAAGAAAAGTTCTTGAAAATTAAAAGCTACCGTCCCCAAAGATTGTAACCATTGTACTCCTAGTACAACATCGGCACCTCCCATAGGAATGGCAAGCATTGGACTAGTCAATACATATTCCCCCATGGTTAGCTTGATATTATGGCATTTTCTAGAGCAATTTATAGTTCCTCCATTTGCAGCCATCACTTGACATTTTGGTGCTGGGTATAGGAAACAATTTAATTCCTTGGCTACCTTACAATGAATAAAATTATGGGTGCTACCTGAATCAATCAACACTATTACCTTTTCTTCTTGATCTGTCCTGCTATCTTGAGAGTTTGAGGAGTGGTAATTCCTGCCAGTGCATTACATGATATGGTCGGATTCATTTCTTCCTCTTCTATGGCTGGTTCCTGGTGTATATCCTCTTCTTTTTCATTTTCTTCTTCTTCTTCACAATCTATGTAAAATAATTTCTTTTTAGCACACTTATGACCTTTAGTGTATTTGCTATCACAACTGTAGCAAAGCCCTTTTTCTCTTTTTTCTTCCAATTGTTGTGGTGTCAACCTTGTAGGTTGTGGAAATCTAGGCATAGCAACACTTCCTTCTTTATAGGATTGAGTGGTAGGCTTCCTTGTCGCCATAATTTTACATTCAACTTTTCTTGCCAACCTGAATGCCTTCTCCAATGAATCAGGTTCCAAAACACGAACTTCATGTTGGATGTTATCCTTTATAGTACCTATGAAGAGATCAATCCTGTGTTCCTCTGGAATATCAGTTACCCTTATATTCAATTTTTGGAAGTCCTCAATGTGCTGCCCCACTAAACCCTTTTGTTTGAGATTTATCAATTGGGTAAAGAAGGTGTTGCTCTATGTATCCTCATAATGTGCTATCATTTCCTCCGTAAAAATTGACCAAGTGACAATTTTTTTACGGGAACAAAGCCATCGATACCATACAAATGTATTTTGTTCTAAATGTAAAGTTGCAATGCGTACCTTTTGTGTGTTTTGCACGTTATGGAGATCAAAATATTGCTCCATCTGTAGTATCCTTGTTACAGGATCCTTTCCATCAAACTTCCTCATATCCATCTTTGGAATATGGTGGTTCTTCCCTCCAACATTAGAATTTATGAAATCATGATTAACATTTATTTTGTTCTCATCATGAGGTTCTTCTACTATCTTTTCACCATTAGGAAACCTTTCTTGTATCAGCTTTTTCAAACCTTCCATATCTACTTTTAGAAAATTATTCATGTTTTCCATTTTCTCATCGATCTTGGCTTCCATTTCATCCATATTAGATTCCATGCCAGCCTCCATTCCATCCATCTTAGCTTCCACGCCATTCATCTTATCTTGCACACCATCCATCTTAACTTTCACGCCTTTCTTCAAAACTTCCATTTCATTTTTTGTTGCTCTTTGCGAGAGTGAAATTTGTTGCACTTACTCTTGTAATTTTGATAGATCATGTTGCAATTCCTCGTCTTCATGAGTCATAGTAGAGCTTTCTAAAGGCTTAATGGGTGTTGAATTATTTTTAGGGGCCATTTTATAATCCAATACTGATATTTATTCTACAATATGCCCTTGCAATCAATTCAACTTGATTCTTGAAGCAAGACTTCTGCAATTCGGAAAAAAAAATACACACCTTTTACTTGCTTTTGAGGATCTCGATATTGAAATTATATTTTCTCTGTGATTGTGGCTCTTCAATATCTAAAATAAAGCACTGAAGTAGCCCTCTGAATTCTCTTCTGAATGCCACAGGTCTGACTTGATTTGGATTCTCCAAGACAAAGTTATGTCCAATATCCCACAATGACCTAATTATGGACTGGTTCAGTATAGAAAAATTGTAGGACTTTCCACGTCTCACTGTTTTGTTCTTCACCTCTGAAATTTATAGCTAAGAAACTAAAGTCTATGTACTTGGGACCAATTTTTACGGCACTCTAATCCGATGCTCAGAGAGAGAGTTATTGAAATTTTCCCATGATCACCGTTTTGAGATGAAATTCAGGAGCCTAAAAAAGCACTACCTTTCACAGATCATATCTCCAAAAATATTTTGAAACAAGCTCTGAAATTTTTTGACGCGTTCCCTTAGGATTTCGGCTTCGCACCATAAAAATTTCGGATTCTTAACCTCATTAGAAAAAAATTTATAGCGCAAATTCCACGATGACCTTCTTAGGAGCCTGAAAACATACCTAACTTCCACAGATTTCCGAAAATATTACGAACCAAGCTCTAAAATTTTTAGAAAATATTTCTCAGGATTTTGGCTTCGCACTATAAAAATTTCAGCTTCTGAACCTTCGTAGAAAAAAAGTTATAACGAAAATTCCACGATGACCTGTTTAGAGCAGCGAAACACTAGAATCCAAAGCTCTGATACCAGATGTTGTGTAACCAGCTCCAAAAAGAGAAGAAAAGAGATATCAACACCTTAGAAATGAGCCACTTCGATGGGGAAACCTCTAATACATGACATAAATGAACAATTCTTGGATGATACAATTCACAAAACCTCCTTTCTATATATAGGAGTCCATGGGGCCATAATGTAATCCTAGTGGGCCACAATGTAATCCTAGCCGACCTAAAAATAATAATTTAAGGACACAATAATAACAAAATGGGGGTTAAAAGGGTACAATAATAACAATAAGGGGTTTACACTAACAATAATAAGGGACTATACTAGTGATATAGGGACCTAACAAGGTAATAGGGGCTTCTATATTTTCTAAGATTGACCTGAGGACTGGTTATCGCCATCTCAAAATTAAGGAGGAAAACATTAGTAAAACAACTTTTCAAACCATGTATGGTCACTAAGAATTTGTAGTCCTACCTTTTGGGTTGACAAATTCCCTTGCCACTTGTGTGTGCTTAATGAACAACATTTTGAATAAATACTTAGATAAATGCATACTAGTGTTCATAGACGATATTCTGGTTTGTTCAAAAAGTGAGGAAGAGCAGCAAGAACACTTAAGAATAGTGTTCTAGAGTTTGAAGGAAAACCAGTGATATTCCAAATTTAGTAAATGTGAATTTTATAAAGACAAGATTCAGTACTTGGGGCATATTATTTCTGAACAAGGATTGGCTGTTGACCCTGAGAAAATAAAGGCTATTAGAGAATGGTCGGTGCCAACTGATGTTTCAGCAGTGAGATAATTTGTGGGAATTGCAGGTTGTTATCGAAGATTTGTGGAAATATTTTCTACAGTAGCATATCCCATAACTTCACTATAGAGAAAAGGTGTCATATTTGAGTGGACTAAAAAATTCCAAAATAGTTTTGAACAACTAAAATTAAAATTCACTACAGCCCCTATACTGAGGATTGCAGATCCTGACAAAGAGTTTGTTGTGTCTACCGATGCATGTAGAGAGGGGTTGGGACGAGTACTGTTGCAAGAAAATTCTTTTATTGCATATGAATCTAGGGAACTTAAGAAACATGAATAGAATTACAGTGTATATGATCTGGAATTGGCTATTGTAATTCATGCCTTGAAAATGTGGCGACACTATCTTCTTAGAAAAAAAATTATATTGATGATAGATCATATTAGTCTCAAATATTTCTTCTCTCAAACAGATTTAAATGCCTGAAAAGCCAGATGGCTGTCTTTTCTGAGTGAATTTGATATGGAGATAAAACATATCAAGGGGAAAGAGAACAAAATTGCTAATGCGCTAAGCAGAAATGCTTGCCAAAACATAAGTAGCATTGGGGGTAGTGCTAGTCTTGATTTAGAAAAACTAGTTAAAAGGGTAGTAGATCAAGATCCCAATTATGACAATCTGCAATTAAAAATGCAGAAAAAGGGAATGGTTGAGTACACCAAAAACCAAAAAGGGATAATCTGCTATAAAAACAGATTGTATATCCCCAACGTAGAGTCCTTGAAAAAGAGATCCTAGATGAATATCATAAACAGCCATATTCAGGACATCCTGGATATCAGAAAATGCTAACAACTTTGAAAAAGAAATTGTTTTGGCTAGGAATGAAAAATATATAGTAGAATATTTAGCTAGGTGCATGGAATGTTAACTAGTTAAAGTTGAGGATCAGCATCCATCCGGTTTTCTAAATCCCTTTCCAACTGCAGAATGGAAATGGGACATTCTTTCTATAGATTTCATGACTGGGTTACCCAAAAAAAAGTACCAGCATGACTCAGTAATGGTAGTGGTAGACACTTTAACAAAGGTTGCACACTTCATACCTGTAAAATCTACTTTTGGGACAACCCAAGTAGCAGATGTGTTCCTAAAAGAAATAGTAAGGCTACATGGGGTCCAAAGATGATTGTTTCAGATAGAGATGTTAAGTTCACAACAGCCTTTTGGAAAGGGATTTTTGGGGGCATGGGCACTAAAATGAATTTTAGTACTGCCTATCACCCTCAGACAGATGGTCAAATAGAGAGAACAAATCAGATTTTGGAGGATATGTTGAGAATGTATGTGATGGTCAGGCCATGAAAATGGGAAGACTACTTTCATTTAGCTGAATTTTCCTACAACAATAGCTATCAATCCTCCATCAAAATGAGTCCATTTGAAGCACTCTATGGAAGGAAGTGTCGTATTCCTTTAAGTTGGAGCCGAACCTAAAGATAAGCTAGTGTTGGGGCCAGATACCTTACAAGAAACAGAAAGGATTGTTAAACAAATACAAAGAAATATCAAGACGACACAAGATCAACAAAAAAATTATGTTGATAAGAAGATAGTGCATCGAGAGTTCAAAGTGGGTGATCATGTGTACCTATGTATTAAGCACAAAAAGAGCACACTTTATGCTTGAAGTTGTGCAAAATTTCCTCCTAGATACTATGGGCCTTTTGAGGTAGGACCAAGGGATTAAAAGTTGGCCTTACCGCCCCATGTTAAAGTGCATGATGTGTTTCATGTTTTGTTATTAAAAAGATATGTGCATGATTCTTCTCATATTGTTGATTGAAATGTGATACAGGTGGAACCAGAAGGGGAGTTCCTTCCAAAGCCGCTTCAAAGATTGGAGCAGGAAGAAATTACATTGAGGAACCGAACAGTAGTAAGATTGAAGGTGCAGTGGAAGCACTTTACTGCTGAAGAAGCTACATGGGAAATAGAAGCTGAGATGATGGAAAAATATCCATATATATTTTCAAAATGAACTCTAGTAGTTAGTTGTCAACACCAAGGACGTTGTTTGTTTTCAGAGGGGGAATATGTAACACCCCTAGTTTTATGTTTTTCTTTCAAGTTAGACATTTGAACTTCAATCCAAAGGGGAGTGGACCCCAATGGATAAGTATTGTGTGGATGTAATTAATTATTTAATTATGAAAAATAAATAAAATAATTCTGTGCATGTTGACCAAATGAGAATTTTGAGATCACTTTCCTAATCCATGAGGTATGGAAAGAGGCTAAGACTTTCCCCAAAAATATTTCAAAAATCCTTGAAAGAATTTATTTCTAATTTAGATTTTTGAGGAAAAATCTAGATTTTCCCCAATGAGGTGGAGAGTAGTTGGGAAGAGGTAAAAAGCTAGAAAAGCAGAAAGCAACTTTAAAAGTCCCTAAATAAGGGAAGCCTAGGCAAACAAGAAGAAAAGCATCCTGTAATTCTGGACGCAGAATTAGAAACGGGAATTAGGTAGCATAAGCTTAAATAAGCTACTCCATAAGAGATTGAGGGTCATCTGTTCTAGGAGAGGATCTCAGCTCGGTGGTGAGTTCTAGAGGACAAAGGAACTCTAAGGTTGGGAGGTTGGTCAATTGCAGAAGTGGTATGCCATTATTTTATGAATGGTTAAAGTATTTGTTATTGTGAAATATGGTTAAAGGGTTATAGATATTATGTTAGATTAAGATCGTGAAGTTGTTATTCCCTACATTTAACAGAAGTGTGTAGAAGAAATTAATCCTCTTACCTCTGTATAGTTGTAGGAATAAAATCTATGGGGAGAATCCAGCAGAGTCTCTAAACCAATGTTGGTTTAAATCTGAGGATACATCTTACCCCATAGATGATTTAGTTGTCTAACTTTAGTCTTCGTATAGATTAATAAAATAATTGTTGCATATAGGAAAGGAAAGCAGGATACCTTTACAGGTAATAGAGATAACTGAAACTAGACATACTTTAAACTTGTTCTATGTAGTAAATGATACAATCAAATAAGCTTATGTGTTATACGAGAAAATTGTACAAGTGAAAGTATAATTGACTATAGTATACAGGGTTAATTAAACACCAGTGACTATGTAAATAAACGTACAGTGATATGAACATGCCATGAAAGAGAACTACACAGTGTTAAAAAAGTTAAAGGTTCCTTTAGGAATCTGCATGTAAATGTATGTATTTAACAAAAGGCTACCATATAAAGCTAATTGTGATTAGATATATATATATATATATATATATATATATATATATATATATATATATATATATATATATATATATATATATATATATATATATATATATATATATATATATGTACATATTTTCACCTTATGCAAAAAGGGAAAATCTGAACTGAGAAGGAAAAAAGTTCATTTACCTGAAATATATATATTAAAATAGAAAGGTTGCATCATATACGAGAAATTAATTAGACAGTAAGGACAGGTTGATTGGTTTATAATTCTGATAGAAATATGGTTGTAAGTAAACATGGAGTTGGATAGCCAAACTCCATTCTTAGTCTTTTAGTTAATTGACCCACTGCATGAGATATAAAGTAGAACATTGAAATTGAAATGAAAATTAGTAAAAGCTATAAGGGGTAGTTGAAAGAGAAATATAAATATTGCATCAGAAAATACTCTGTGATAGTCTAAT
Source organism: Pinus albicaulis (assembly GCA_034641835.2). NCBI lineage: Eukaryota > Viridiplantae > Streptophyta > Pinopsida > Pinales > Pinaceae > Pinus > Pinus albicaulis. Next base: position 514,816,823 of record CM076574.1, on the reverse strand, counting down.
GGGAGCATTAAAGTTTGAAAAACATTAACAAGAATCACATGGACACCTTCAAGTAGACCTCTGAAATTCAGTAGTAATACTTTTCAGAGTTAATCTAAACATCCGTATACCACTGAGTAGATCTGGATTTGACCATATGAGTCATAACAGCATATCTCTTTTGATGTTAGTATTAATTATTTTATACAATAATAGAAATGAGACTCCATAAAAAAAAAAGTATATGGGAATATGAGTAAATGAGAAATAACTTCTAATATACATATAGAAGAAAGATTTATAAAAATTACCGGTGGAGTACTAAAATTTTTATACACTGTCCAAATATTAATAGCATACCTGAAGTATACCCTGTATAGGAGATGAGAAACTCCTATCATATAAATAAAACAAATTATTCATTACGAACAACTACAATAAGATGGTCTATCTGTCAATTTCACAAGTACGAAAATTAGAGAGAACTACTAGTGAAAAAGTAGTGCATCATTGAATACTGATAACAAGTATAAATTATCTACGGAGGACCTTCGGGTTGAGAAACCAAAAATATAATTCACCAGTAGCTATAAATAAATCCAAATTGTATCATCCAAGAAAAAATATTATGTGTGACACTGTGACAAAGTCCATGAGTTCCTGGCGTTACGACTACCAATGTGACAATGATACAATAACAATAGTAGAAAATGTTGACAAAAAACATGAGCCTGAGCTGAGAGGCATAAGAGGGAGTCAAAACCCTCTATAAGGAATCCAAGCAAAGCTAGGACCTGTGGAATCAAATGAGTACATGCATCAGATCACCTACCTGAAGTTGCGAGCAGTTTGACAACAAAATTTCTCTAAATGAGAGGCGAGACCAACTCGTAAGTTACCTATGCATTGCAAAAGAAGAATAAATCATTACTCCATGATTGTAAGAGTGAAATGAATAGACAAAACAAGATGGCATTCCACTATAGATTACTTGGTCTGTATGGGTAAAACGTTGGATGATGGGTAATCCTAAGTAAGAAAACGAACTCGACTGAGTATATACAAATTTTAACTAAATAAAATGAAAAAAAAAATCTCTATGTTTAACCACAGAATTTACCTTTGTGAATGCATTGAGTCAGTTGCCGACATAATGGTGTTTACCATGCTCAACCTCTCAGTCACAATGAGATTACCGGGCTCAGTGAAATTGAGTGCTATGTCTGGCAATGGCGACGCAAGGTCAGCCCCAATGTATGCACTTGAACGCATATAAGGCTTACTTCGAAGGTCGAGATGGGATGTTCTTCTCCATCCTTGCAATGAAAAGTAAATGACACAATCATAAGACTGTAGACACCAACCCTTACAAAAATCTATGTGGTCGAACAAACTGAAGTGAAAACAAATACTATATATGGAAAACTCCCACGAAAATGATGAAATGAAATAGCTTATAGAATGGAAGCCTGAGAACTTAGCAATTGAAACAAAGCTTGAGAAAAATTATGCAACGAATATGAGCACTACAAATTCGAGTTAAAACGAATGAAAAGAGAATCGAATAATCTAGACTCAAAAAATGATTTAATGTTTATTGGCACACAAAAAAAAAAAACAATATCGTGGTTACTTGGAACGAGGAGTGTTCAGCCGATAGTATGCATACAAGATGGAGTAATAATACTTCTGATCGCTAAATAAAAATGCAGATGGATAGAGATCTCTGATACAAATTTACAACTGATAAATGAAACTGCGGAATGGAGGAATGGTCTAATATACCGAAACAAAACCCTAGACATCGCTCATCTCCACCGTCCACGTGGAAAGCGATGCCCACAGACCAATTTGAACATCAGTTGAAATGTGCCTCAAAAGACATGACAATCTCCACAATACAGAACTGAGATTTACAAATTAATACAATGGTACGCATCACACAATCCACCATATGAATCGCAATACATAACGACACATAAACCAATTCTCATAAATGATAACGTGTTGAGACACATAACCATAGTAAACGAAAAAGGGTGAGGTACCAATAAATGACGCAACATTTAAAAGGTGAATAAATGACAGGCAGGCTTGTACTGTCCTCGGGACCAATGTAGTCCTTAACCCTAAACAACGACCGAAGGAATAACTAACACTTCATTCGATTTTAATAGTGGACAGTTGTAATAAGTCTATAGAGTGTGATGCAAAAATAAAGATTATTACCCCATCATTTTATTACTTGTGTCATAATCTTATATCAATGGTGGATTCGTGGATATATGTACATTATCATACCTACAGGGGTGAGGTGTTAAAACATGGCCACTCGATATATGGGGGTGTATATAATAATACAAAAACCAAAAACAATAATATATCAGTTAAAGTGATCAAATGCATCATGAGTATAAAATAAGGGTAGTAAAATATTAAGCCTGAACTATAGTGAATAAGATTTTATACTATACTAATAATATTATATGGAAAATAAGTATTGACACGATATGAAAGGTTAGAGATAAAATAAATAAAAATAAAAATTGTGTTAAACCGGGAGACATTAAAAATCTATCACCCAAATTATCAGAGTGATTATTTCTTGTATCTCGCTACTATAGATACAGCCATCGCTACGGTTTTAGTCCAATAAGAGGATGGGAATGAAAATCTAATATATTATTTGATTCTTAATCTCAAAGATATGGAACTTAAGTACACCTGCGTTGAGAATCTCACTTTGGTAGTCGTTCAATATGTACACATATTTCACCAGTATGCCTGCTCCGAAAGACCATTTTCATTTCAGATTGAAACCCTATGACATACATTCTATCATGTTAACTATTGGGGATAAAATATTCAAAATCGATAGTCATTTTGCAGGAATTTGATTTGGAATTCATCAAATCCAAGTCAAATTAGACTTTGGTGTTTTTTGAGCTTATATGTGACCTTCTTTCGAGTACCACGTAGCCTACTAAGGAGCCATCAATTCTTGATGAGTCTTTGTTTATGATCGATTCATTTGACCCATGGTATGGATATTTCATCATCTATCTTCAAACCCAAACTTTTAGGCCCAATACCTCTCCCTCACAACAATAATGTATTCGATACAAGGCCAAAGATTATTTGATTGTCGACGATACACTTTATTGTTGTGGTGTCGATACAATTTTACATAGGTACCTCATGCATGAGGAGGCCGAAAAAGTTTTTAATGATGGCCATGTTGGTACATGTGGTTGAAATCTGTCTATTTATGCTACCATGTAGAAGACTATCAGTGTTTGTTAGTTCTGGCCAACCATATTTTGTGACTACATTATCATGGATAGAATTTGTCATTCTTACAAGATATTTAATTGTAAAACCTGCTTGTCGCCAGCACTAATGCATCCTGTTGTCATTGTTGGACCATTAGAATAGTGGGGAATTGACATCATGACATGTAATCCCTGCTCGGGATAGGAGCATGGGTATATTATTGTCGCCACTAACTATTTTACCAAGTGGGCTGAGGCGATGCCTACATTCAACAACACGATACAAAAAACTTTATTTATTTTTAACCATGTGGTTACACAGTTTTCTGTACCGTAAGCCATACTAAGAGATCATGGAAAAGAAAAACATAATAACAATATGGATGAGTTGATTACCAAGTTAGGACTGTCACATGATAGTTCTATCCCTTATTATCCATAAGCTAATGGAAAAGTTGAAGCTATCAACAAGATTCTTAAGCATATGCTTCAAAGAATTATTAGGGTTCATAAATGAAACTGGCATTTGATCCTGTTCTCGGATTTGTGGGCATATCGAACCTCAGTGAGAAACGCTACCAGGTTTACTCCCTTTCAGTTGGTTTACAGTTTGGAAGATATCTTACCAATACAATGCGAAATAACATCATTGAAACTCGCGATTGACCTGCTACATAACACTTCTGCAGAAGAGACACATATTTTATATCTCATCCATCTAGATGAAGCACACCATTAAGCCGCATTGGCCAACGAAGCACATAAGAGATGAATTAAGGTGCAATATCACCACAATTTCAAGCATCATAGCTTCTCGAAAGGAGACCTAGTCTTGCTTTATGAGAAGGAAGCTGATAATATAGGAACAGGGAAATTTGAACTATTATGGCACGACCCCCACATTGTCAAGTGCATTCTGACTAAGGGAGCCTAAAATTTTGTAGATTATGATGGGATTCCATTGTCGCAGACTCATAATGGGTTGTATCTTAAACGTTACTCTACTTGATTTTGCGTAGTAAACATTGTATTCTATGCTTTGATTGTGTGTGTATAGCAGTGTCTCTTTTAGAGTTTTTCATGTGGTTAGTAATCCAATTTTCATTTTTTGTAGATGTCAGAATCTTCGAAACCATTTATTGGATATGCTGATGGTGCTAGTCATAGTACATAGAATTTATCCTCTGCAACATGGGCCATCTTTTCTCCAAGTGGCGAGTTAGTGATTTTCCAAGGGATTTGTATTGGTCGATCGACCAACAATATTGTTGAGTATAGCAGGTTTATCGAATTCCTCTTCGATTCCGTTTCACTTGGTATTCATTGCATCGTCATCAGGCTGGACTCACAACTTGTCATGCTATAGCTTACTAGCATTTACACTATCTGAAATTCAGCAATTCATCAGATGTTGCTTAGATTTCATCTTTTGGAAAGACATTTTGATTACATACAATATCAACACATTTCCATAAATTTTATCACTTTGGTTGATTATTTGGCGAATTATGTGTAAAATAGACATTTGCAACATATGAAAAGATAGATTTTCAACTGACATCATACAATTGAAAAGGATTGCACATTATCATAGAAAAACACTCAAAGTAAAATAGATTTATATCGATTTTTTAATAAAAATTGTGTCCAAGACACGTTGGTCATCTGACCTAAAAATATATACATACATAGCATAATCTAAATAGACCTAGTGGTGCTCATGATAGCAAGTCACTGCTTGGGCTATCATGCGTAATACCCTCATCCAACGGCTAGGAAAACCAATGGTATGGTATTGAAGACTCATAGGTAGCTATTTGATCTGGGCTTCCGGTAGCTAAAGAGTTCATCCATCCACACACTGCTCCAACTCAGCAAGAGTCTGGGCTAAATCAAAATCCTCAAGGATTTCTCTCCCAACAACCCTCTATGGTGGTTCTCCTGCCTTCTGTCCATGAACAACTAGTCGAATGATACCTACATCTGGATACATTAAAAATATTTTGTTTAGTCTTGGAAACATCAAAACGGTCAAAAATATGTAACAAAACCCACAAAAATAAAAATAAAACATGGTCAAAATTTTACCTATAGCACCCCATTAAGCGCCGTGTTGAGTAACCAGCTCCAAAAATAGAAGAAAAGAGATATCAACGCCTTAGAAATAAGCCACTTCGAGGGGGAAACCTCCAATACATTACATAAATGAAAAATTCTTCGATGATACAATTTACAAAACCTCCTTTCTATATATAGGAGTCCATGGGGCCATAATGTAATCCTAGTGGGCCACAATGTAATCCTAGCCGACCTAACAATAATAATTTAAGGGCACAATAATAACAAAATGGGGGTTACAAGGGTATGATAATAACAATAAGGGGGTTACACTAACAATAATAAGGGACTATACTAGTAATATAGGGACCTAACATGCCCCTCTCCTTCAAAAAAGTGTTGTCCTTAATGCTTGAGTAGCTCTGGGTGCTTCTGTATAAAATTCTCATCCTCCCATGTAGAATCTTCAGTGGGTAAGTTCTTCCACTTGATGAGATACTCTGAAATTGATCGATTCCGTAGCTGTCGAGTTCTTGTTTCCATGATCACTTCAGGTTCCAATATGATTTTTCCTTCCTCATCAAGTTCTGGCAATATTGTTTGAACTGGAAGATTTTCACCTATAACCTTCTTTAAGCATGAAACATGGAAAACTGGATGCACTCGCGAAGAAGCAGGAAGCTCCAATTTGTATGCCATAGTACCAATATTTTGCAACACCTTGTAAGGAACATAGTACTTTGGCGATAATTTATCATTCTTCTTAGCTTGCTTGAGGGACATTTGTTTGTATGGTTGCAGCTATAAAAATACCCAATCTCCTACAACAAAACTTGTCTCGCTGCGATGTTGATATGCCTGTTGTTTCATTCGATTTTGTGCCAAATTCAGGTTATCCTTTAAGAGTTGGAGAACTTCTTGCTGATGCTCGATGCGATCTTCCACTGCTTGAACCTTCGAATTTTCCCTTAAATATGATGTGATGGATGGTGGATGATATCCATAAAGTGCCATAAATGGGGTCATTTTTGCTGCAGTATGGAGGGAAGTGTTATACCACCATTCAACGAGAGGTAACCACTTGACCCATTATGTTTGTTTATCAGATACAAAGCAACAAAGATATCCTTCCAAAAATTTATTTACTATCTCAGTTTGACCATCATATTGAGGATGATAAGATGAGCTATGAGCTAATTGATTACCCAAACAAGAAAATAAATCCATCCAAAAATTTCCAGTAAAAATGGGATCTCTGTCGCTCACAATAACCCTTGGGCTTCCATGTAGCTTTTGAATTCTATCGATAAATGTAGTAGCAACTGTATTTGCTTTAAATGGATGAGATAATGCACAAAAGAGTGCATACTTGGTAAGTCTATCAACTACCACCACGATGACACTCTTTCCTTCGGACTTAGGTAAACCTGTGATAAAATCCATTGAAATATCCTCCCAACATTGACTTGGAATGGTTAAAGGTTGTAGAAGTCCCAGGGTCTTAATTGTCTCAAATTTATTCTGCTGGCAAACCAAAAATTCCGCCACAAAATTTTGAATATCAGATTTAAGGCCATCCCAAAAAAAATCTTTCTTCACCCTGTGGTAAGTTTTTAAATATCCCGAGTGTCATCCTAAAGGAGAAGTGTGCAATTCCAGAAGAATCTTTTGTTTTAGTTGGGAATTCTTACAAAGATATAAGCGATCTTTGTACCATAACGAATCATTTTTCCAACTAAATGTATCATATGTACTAGGATCTTGCTGCAACTTTTGAATGAGTGTCCATACAGATTTTTCCTTCTTCCATTCATCTCTTGCTTCATTTATCCAATCTAGTTGGATAATAGAAATGGCACAAAGCAATGCTTCCACCTCTTCATTCTTTCTTGAGAGTGCATCTGCAACAACATTAAGCTTTCCTTTTTTGTAGATTATTTGAAATTCATAACCCAACATCTTTGTTACCCATTTTTGTTGCTCTTCTGAAGATAGTATTTGTTCCAAAAAGTGTTTAAGACTATCATGATCAGTTTTTACCTTGAAGTGTCTTCCCATTAGGTAAGTTCGCCATTTATTTAGTGCATGAAATATTGCTAACATTTCCTTCTCATAAATAGGTTTCTGTAAATACTTTCCTTTGATTGGACGACTTTGAAAAGCAATGGGTCTTCCTTCCTGCATTAAAACTTTACCAATTCCATTTCCTGAGGCATCACATTCCACAATAAAGGTTTTTGTGAAGTCTGGCGTAGCTAAGACCGGTGCTAGGCACATTGCCTCTTTAAGATGTTCAAAGGCCTTAGTTGCTTCAGGAGTCCATGAAAATGCATCTTTCTTCAATAATGTTGTTGGAGGTGCTGCTATTCTCCCATAATTCTTAACAAACTTGCGATAATACCCTGTTAACCCGAGAAATCCTCGCAACTGCTTTATGGTTATCGGGACTTTCCATTCCTTAATGGCTTTAATTTTGTTAGGGTCTACTTTAACACCCTCGTGAGATACAATATGACCCAGATATTCCACCTCTTGTACTCCAAAGAAACATTTGGATTTTTTTGCATATAATTGTTTCTCCTGCAATAGTTTGAGCACCCCGTCAACATGTTCAACATGATCCTTCCAAGACCTGTTGTAGATTAGTATATCATCAAAAAATACTAGCACAAATTTTCTAAGGAAGGGTTTGAAAGTGGAATTCATCAACCCTTGAAATGTAGAAGGTGCATTGGTAAGGCCAAAGGCATGACCAAAAATTCATAATGACCCTCATGAGTTCGAAATGTTGTTTTTGGAATATCTTCAGTCTTCATTCTAATTTGATGATATCCTGAACGAAGATCCAACTTGGTAAAATAAATTGCTCCATGTAATTTATCCAATAATTCATCAATCACAGGAATGGGAAATTTATATTTAATGGCGAGCTTATTGAGCTCCCTATAATCCGGACACATTCGCCATGATCCATTCTTCTTGTGTACCAATACTATAGGAGTGGAGAAAGAACTTTGACTAGGTTGAATTATACCCGCCTCTAACATTTCTGCAATCATACGTTCAATTTCGCTCTTTTGGACGTAAGGATATCTATAAGGCCTGATGTTTGGAGGATCACTTCCTGGAATCAGATTAATAGCATTATCATGATCGTGAATAGATGGGAGTCCTTTGGGAGTTTCAAACACCTTGGAATGATTGTCCAAGACTTGTTGGAGATCTGCAAAAATATATGATTTTGATGTTGGAACTTCTAGTGAGCATAATTGTGCAATTGCGCCTCATTGTTATTTCTTTAGAAGCTTTGTCATGACATTAGAGCTTATTATATTTCCTAGCTTCCCTGCAATACGCTGTAATTCGACTTCCTTTCCTTCTGAAAAAAAATTCAAGAAAAGTTCTTGAAAAGTAAAAGCTATCGTCCCCAAAGACTGTAACCATTGTACTCCTAGTACAACATCAACACCTCCCATAGGAATGGAAAGCATTGTAGTAGTCAATAAATATTCCCCCATCGTTAGCTTGATATTATGGCATTTTCTAGAGCAATTTATAGTTCCTCCATTTGCAACCATCACTTGACATTATGGTGCTGGGTGTAGGAAACAATTTAATTCCTTGGCTACCTTACAATGAGTAAAATTATCGGTGCTACCTGAACCAATCAAAACTATTACCTTTTTCTTCTTGATTTGTCCTTCTATCTTGAGAGTTTGAGGAGTGGTATTTCCTGCCAGTGCATTACACGATATGGTCGGATTCATTTCTTCCTCTTCTAGGGTTGGTTCTTGGTGTATATCTTCTTCTTATTCATTTTCTTCTTCCTCTTCACAATCTATGTGAAATAATTTATTCTCAGCACACTTATGACCTTTAGTGTATTTGCTATCACAACTATAACAAAGCCATTTTGCTCTTTTTTCTTCCAATAGTTGTGGTGTCATCCTTGTAGGTTGTGGAAATCTAGGCGTAGCAACACTTCCTTCTTTATATAATTGAGTGGTAGGCTTCCTTGTCGCCATTATTTTACATTCAAATTTTTTTGCCAACCTGAATGCCTTCTCCAATGAATCCGGTTCCAGAACACGAACTTCATGTTGGATGTTATCCTTTAAAGTGCCTATGAAGAGATCGATCTTGTGTTCCTCTGGAATATCAGTTACCCTTATATTCAATTTTTGGAAGTCCTCAATGTGCTGCCCCACTAAACCCTTTTGTTTGAGATCTATCAATTGGCTAAAGAAGGTGTTTCTCTTTGTATCCTCATAATGTGCTATCATTTCTTCCGTAAAAATTGACCAAGTGAAAATTTTTTTATGGGAGCAAAGCCATTGATACCATACAAATGTATTCTGTTCTAAATGTAAAGTTGTAATGCATACCTTTTGTGTGTTTTGCACGTTATGGAGATCAAAGTATTGCTCCATCTGTAGTTTCCATGTTACAGGATCCTTTCCATCAAAAGTCGTCATATCCATTTTTGGAATATGGTGGTTCTTCCCGCCAACATTAGAGTTTATGAAATCAATATTAACATTTATTTTGTTCTCATCATGAGGTTCTTCTACTATCTTTTCACCATTAGGAAACATTTCTTGTATCAACTTTGTCAAACCTTCGATGCCTGCTTTGAGATAATTCTTCATGTTTTCCATGTTGTCTTTCATGTCATCCATCTTAGCTTCCATGCCAGCTTCCATGCCATCCATCTTAGCTTCCACGCCATCCATCTTAGCTTCCATGCCTTTGTTCAAAACTTCCATTTCATTTTTTGTTGCTCTCTGCGAGAGTGAAATTTGTTGCACTTTCTCTTGTAATTTTGATAGATCATGTTGCAATTCTTCATCTTCATGAGTCATAGTAGAGCCTTTTGAAGGCTTAATGGGTGTTGACTTATTTTTACGAGGCATATTTTAGAACCCAATACTGATATATATTCTACAATATGCCCTTGGAATCAATTCAAATTGATTCTTCAAAGAAGACTTATGAAATTTGGAAAGAAAAGAAAATATACACACATTTTTCTTCCTTTTGAGGAGCTCGATATTGAAATTGGATAATATATATGATTGCAACACTTCAATATTTGAATTTCATTATCAATGTAGTCCTCTAAATTATCTTTCAAATTCCACAAGTCTGACCTGGTTTGGAATCTCCAAGACAAAGTTGTGTCCAATCTCCAACAATCACCTAATTCTGGACTAGTTTAGTACAATGAACTTGTAAGACCTGCCACGTGTCACTGTTTCATCCTTTGTCTCTGAAATTGATAGCCAAGAAAATACAGTCTGTTTACTTGTGACCAATTTTTACGGCACTCCAATCCAATTCCCAGAGATAGATTTATTGAAATTTTCCCACGATCACCTATTTGAGATGAAATTCAGGAGCCTAAAAAATCACTACCTTCCACAGATCATATCTCCAAAAATATTCCGAACCAAGCTCTGAAATTTTTCGAAGAATTTCCTCAAGATTTTAGATTCACACCATACGAATTCTAGATTCTGAACCTTCGTAGAAAAAAGGTCATAGCGCAAATTCCACGATGACCTGTTTAAGAGCCTGAAAAAAGACCTAAATTCCACAAATGATATCTCCGAAAATATTGCGAACCAAGATCTGAAATTTTTAGGAAATCTTCCTCAGGATTTTAGCTTCACACCCTAAAAATTTCAGCTCATGAAACTGTGTAGAAAATTCCACGATGACCTGTTTGGAGCAGCGAAACCCTAGAATCCAAAGCCTCTGATACCAAATGTTGAGTAACCAGCTCCAAAAATAGAAGAAAAGAGATATCAACGCCTTATAAATAAGCCAATTTGAGGGGGAAACCTCCAATAAATTACATAAATGAACAATTCTTCGATGATACAATTTACAAAACGGCTGTTCTATATATAGGAGTCCAGGTGGCCATAATGTAATCCTAGTGGGCCACAATGTAATCCTAGCCGACCTAACAATAATAATTTAGGGGCACAATAATAACAAAATGGGGGTTACAAGAGTATAATAATAACAATAAGGGGGTTACACTAATAACAATAAGGGACTATACTAGTAATATAGGGACCTAACACGCCGATTGGTAAAATCAAATCTATGTCTCCACAGAAATCCATCCCTGCATATGGACTCTCCTCTATGAATATATTATGTCTTTGGAGCCAACTAAAGAATGCAGTGGAAAATGGTATTGATTATTGTCTAACATGTCTAGTCATTGCCTCTCTGCATCTCTAGGACTAGATAATCCCAGTCTCACATGTTGTGGCAACATCAATGGAACTCACTTCGAAATAAAAGTGATCAAGATCGATGCATAGCTGAAATTTTAGGTCTTTCCACTTTTTACCTTGGTCATTTGTTCTTTCATATGAAGGAGTACAACTTTAGCCCAGTTTAACACGGTTGGCTCGAGACACTCAAGCACATAATACATGTGTGATCTATTTGTGGAATGTAGTGTTAAGCTGCTAGCTAGCTTTGCGATAGTGAATAAGAGTGTTCGCAAAGGCATATCACGTACATATTTGATATTTATCTTTCCATCTTTGCTAGGCTCAATTCCTAGTCAAAAAAATTGTTGAATGTAGTCCTTCATTGTTTCAACTCCACAGATTGAGGCCACAAGGGAAATGAGGTTACCACATCTCGACAAACCTATTAGAATGTAAATTTCATCAACCAATATTGGGAGCACTTTGTCCCCAATGTGAAATTCCTGTAGTTTTGGGTCCCATGAACGGATCAAGAACTGTGATAGTTCTATGTGTTGCCTCATCCTTGACCATGTGAAGTACCTGAGAAACCCAAAATATTTAAGGGCTCTCACAGTGCCAGGATCATTTAGGGAAATCATATAATGTTCTTCATGTTGTCTTTGTCAACATGTAATCGACATTCTAATCTGATCAAAGTCTGAAATCACACCATAAGCTTAGTTAGGATACATTCCATGCAAAAAACTGGAGAAATTTTGGGTAGAAAACAAGATGCAAGTTTCTAAAATGTGCCCGAAACAGTCATCAGTGGAAGATAAAGTGATTCAGAGGAACTGGGCCTCTTTCCTACCTCTCTGCAATGCACTTTTGGACATCGAAGTGTGCATTGGTCCTAGGGTGTTCTATATTTACCTTAGGATCCCGAATCCCTAAAAAAATTGCATGAAACTGAACAAAAATGAAACCAATACAAAGAGGAAGGTAAGATATCCTACTTTTTCTGAACATCATGAGGAATGGTCCATAGAATTTGTTGCAATCAACTACTGAAGTTCAAGGGTAAAACTGGCTCAAAGCACTGAAATTCTAATGGGAAATGTGAAATGGTAAAAATGATTTGGTAATTTCTTATTTTAATAGTATTTTTTATTTATTTATGCATATTTAATGAAATGACTATAGTTTTTACCCATTTTTACTATTTAAACAACTATTGTTATTCTATATGATGGTTATTTGAGCACGTTTGCAGCTGATTATAGTGATTTTATCAGCATAATCGTGAAATTCATTTTTGACCACAAATCATACTTTTATCTCTTTTTCGAGCTTTTTTAAACTTGAAAATGGAACTCAAAGCACATTTTTTATCTCCTTTTTTATCTTTGTTAAACACGAAAAAGGAACCCCCTTGGAGTTCTCTTTTAGCTCTTCTCAGACTCCCAAAACATGAAAATATTGTCGAGCACTTGTCCTTTGGAACTCGTATAAGGAATTGAAACGACATATACTTAGTATAAGTTTAAGCCTTCTCTAAACTGAGATAGGTTATGGTTAAGAAAAAGGAAAAACCTAGTCCAACATGGCTAGGAGGTTATGTCAGGTATTTTTTTACACTTTTTCGGATCTAAGGGACTATTATAGGAAAAATAACTTGTTGAGTTTTCTTTTAGTGCTATTCTTCAAAATCTCTAAACATGAAAAATGACTAATTTTTCACTGTCGTGAGACTCGTTAAAGCATCAAATAGCGATGGAATTGTCCATAATGACAATATAGAGTTTCACCTTCGCTAGACTCATTAAAGCATCAAATAGAGATGGATTCAACTAAAGGGTGGAATTATATGTCTAGCATATGTTATCCTCCTCAATATTCTTAACAAAAAATAAGTTTTAGTGAGTAATGACTGGGGAAAATTGGAAAGGAAAAAAACACTTTATTCTAGCAAGTCGCTCTTAAACATGACACTTGTTCACTTCATCTTCATGATTTTTCGGTTGAGTAATTTGCTTGACGGTTTATCATACCTATGGTCTATCATACCATACATCACTTCAATTTTGGGTCAAATGATGTCAATTCATTCAGTGTCACCGATATGTTGAAAAGAAGTTACTAAGTTATTCCTCATCCTTTGCAATACTCATAAACCTTCATTTCTTGACTACCATCCCTCAGATTGCTTCATCATTCACATTTTGTCTCTAAACTCATTATTCCTGTGTTGTGTCATTGATGGGGGAAGCATCAATTCCCTCCTATGATGAGTCACTTCATGTCGATATTAGCTCATAATCTAGGTAGTTTACTTAGAAACAACCTTTCAGTACCTTGGAGCTTGATTACATCAACTACAGGTTTCTCACTTCCGGCAACAAGTTTACATCAAATGCATTTGACTAAAATAATTTTTGTGGTGTTCAACATCAAATCATCTATTCACACCATCCACAATGTACTACAGTACCTTGAAAACCATCATGAATGGTGGTTTCTCTCGCATCTATTAATGGCTCACATCATTGTCTGGTAATGAGACTATGTCTTCCAATGTTCGACTTTAGATCACAAGTTCGCATGGTTAGACTCATACTTAGGAAATCGAGTGAACGATATACAAAACCCTAGATATTTTTTCATCCATCCAGGCTACGATTTCAAGTGTAGTATGAAATCATACATACAATGTTCATTACTCAGATTCTCATCATATCATGGGTCTATATATGTAGACGACTTTCTGATGTTATGATATTTTATGTGCTAGGTATGAAATATGCCTCCCTCAACAATTCATGTCCATGATGAACAAATATCATGATGTAATGTATTGTAATTGATGCAGGTCACTGTCCACTTCATATTGTTCTCATCACATCGTGAAGTAAATCAATCAACATTATCATTTTTGACTTCATACTATAGGGGGAATTTGTTACAAGTCAATTCGGGCATCATCCCAAAACACATATCAAAATCCATTAGGTTCTATCATACTCTAAATTAGTTGCTACATGCCCTAAACAAGTCATTTCATTGGTGGTTTCCCTTCATGAAATTTTCACTGCTTAGATGCGAGTTGAAATGGTGCATTGAGCCATCAAGGCACCCCTAGACTACAGTAATTTCTTTTTAGAGCATCTTCTCACATGAAAATATGAGTTTCAGAGGATCTACACCCACTTTAAAGTGCTTTGATTGACTGGGAGCGACTTGTTCAATGGAACCTGGGAATCTTCCCAACCTCGAGTGGCTTCTAGAAGTTGTTCCATATTTCACCTCATCTGATAGCCTTGAATATAAACACCATTAATCCATTAAACCTCTTATCCTTCTATTCCAATGAATGAGGAAACCTCTTAACTCTTTTTTGGAACAACCATTTAATGACTCATTTATTTCAAACTACCTTCATCTACTTATAAATAAAGCACCGATCATAGTGCACAAGAGAGAAAGAATTTGTGTTAAGTATATTTATGCTGGTACAATAAAAACTCTTGGAGGTATTGTGCATGTAGTATTATGCTCCTCGATTGTTGATGTTGGATGTGATGAGGATGGGACTAAAGCTAGAGGAGTGACATAGAATCGATCAATTGGTTATACTTTTCCTTCTACTTCATAATAAAGACATTTTTTTCCTTTTCTAGCGCATGTGTCAATGATGTTATATGTGTATTTACGAATGTAATCGATTAAATTTTTTTAACTCGAGTAGATCATATTTCCTTTATGTTGTTTTCTGACTTTTGTTTTCCATTGATATCAATCAAGTGAGTTGAGTTAGATTGTGAGCGACGGAAGAAATGAAGGGAGGTGAGGAAAATAAAATAGATTACAAGAAGGTTTTCCTCCCTTATCTATTAATTTTAAGAAAAGTTCAGAGATATTTCTTTTTATTGTTCTAAGTGCAGCACCACACTTAGGGAAAGAATACTTATCCATAGGTTTTATTTCTATAAAACACCTGGTAGGGTCAGCGGCTCCTCCTCGCATAAAATGAGGGGATTTGGTCCTTATTCAAGCTGGATATGCGATGGGGGCTTCCACTGCCCTGCACACCTATCTGGATTTACATGGGAAGATATATCATCACCCGTACAACATTTTTCTCCCTCTAACGGTTGTAGTTGCCCTAAATCATGGAGGAACTGACCGGTTCTCACCTGGGATCCACAGACCCAAAATCACCACACCATTGTAGAGGCATGCTGACAAAAGGGTGCCACACAAGAAGCAACCTATATTTCCATTTTTTTTTCAAGTTTTTCTTAGAACCCCTATAGGGAAAAATATACTACTCTAGGTATCTGACACAAGGACGGTGATTAAAATGAAACAGAGCATTAGTCAAATGATAGGCTATCCAATACACTTGCAATATCTAATAATTAGAGAAAAATTTTAGAAGAATCCAGGTCAATCAAATATTACCACATTGGCTCAGGATCCACAACAACACTCGACTTGTGGGTGAGAGAAGAACCTATGAAACATGCAAATCCAAAGGCCAATAGGGGGCTACGGGAAACAACATCACAAATCAAGAACAAAAAAAATGAGGATCCTCCTACAAGCACATTCTGCAAGGGAAAAACAAATATACTTCATCTACATAACCAACGGGAAGCACCCCGAGTCCATGCAATTGAAAAATAAAAAAATCTCGAGACAACATCTAGATTATCAAAACATTGCATTCATATCCAGAATATGCACGCAGACCGGACATTTACAAAACACATGCCCAAATGCAAAAAGAGATAACCGGAAACAAAAAAGAATGGGAAGGTACCTAAAGGGTGGCAATTTCCTCCCTCTGATCTAGAGGAGGATCCAGAAGAAGAAGTGGAAGAGCCCATTCCAAATGAGAACGAACAACCATCGACTGAATCGGAAGCAGAAAGGAATGAACCACAAGATCCTTTTGACTTACAAAAACCCCCAGAAAGGCCTCCAAAGGAGAAAATGGATATGGACAACTCAGGGATTAAGCGACCTCATTTTCAGATACTTCAGACTCAAACAAGAATAATGGGGAACACGTAGAAGAAAATTTGCTCGCCCTTGTCTCCTCCCCGCCATCACAAGGTGCATGGCGTAAGGTTGAAAGGAAGAAAGAGAGAAAAACTTGATTTTCTCTTCTATTTTATTTTTATGAACTCTTGTAAGACTTTTGAACACTAGTCTTGGTTGGTTGTTGGACAACTATGAGCTAATGCAACATGTAATTACATTTTCATTAATAGAATTAATTTTTTTCCTTCGAAAAAAATTATTTTACATGTTGATATGATATTTTTTAATTAATTAATTTAAGATTAAGAAACAATAATTAATCCATATATAAATCTTAACCATGATATGTGAATAAAAAATTAATACAGATAAACATACACTCATTCATTATTATAATTCCATCCTACTTTACTTATAAATAATTTTACAATATTATGAACTAATAACATAATTTATCAATATCACATAACAATATGATACATATTGATATGACATTTTTTTAATTAATTAAATTAAAATTAAAAAAACTTAATTAAATTAAATATAAATATTAACCAAGAAAAAAAAATTTAATACAAATAAAAATACGCTGATTCTTTATTATAATATTTCAACATATTCCGTATAACAGGAATTGAATATCATTATTTTATATAACTACCTTGAAATCACAATGACATAAAGTTTTGATTCGGTGTCCGTTGCATATTTAAGAGCGAAAGTGTCTTTTCTTTGTCACACTAGCGTTTCATAAACGCTACAATTTTTTTCCTTTGCAGTTATAAATTGTAAGGAAACCCCAACTTGTTTTTTTTCTTTCACTTACAAGGGTTTCATAAGCGCTACTATTTTTTACCTTTGCAAGTTCTAAATTGTAACGAGAACCCAACTTTTTTTACTTTATCCACTTTACTAATTTACCATATAAATTGGATGGATATGCCTGGAAGGGAGAATGATTTGATTTGAAGTCTGTTGAACATTTAAGAGTGTAAGTGTCTTGTCTTTCTCTTCCGAGGGTTTCATAAACGGTACAATTTTTTTCCTTTCCAGTTATAAATTGTATGGAGCACCCAACTTTTTTTACTTTATCCACCTTCCTAATTCACAATCTAAATTAGGTGGATAGGTGGATATGCCTGGAAGGGAGAATTCTTTCGTTGTCACTTTGTCTACCTTCAGAATTTTCCATGTAAGTCAGGAGGAAATGTTCTTAAGGTAGAACGTTTTAATGATCAGAATTTTGGTTCTTTGCTAAATAGTTTTCGTTATCAAGTTATAGTTGTTGGCTTATTGCTTCTTTGTTAATTTTCGTTATTTAAAATATGCTTTAAATAATTATAGCTATGGTCCAAAAGGAGCTAGACGAGATATATAGTTATCTGATTTCATCATCTAAACATAATTGAGGAAGTCCTATCATAATATTACGTGGAAGTCCCATCATAATATCACTTGCCTGCTTTAATAAAAAGAGTTGTTCCAATGTTTCGGTATTTTATTAGGAAAATATAAATGGATGGCCGGTCCGAATCTTATGTTTTTTTCTTTCTTTTCATCCACAACAGCCGAGTACAGTCTATGCACTGGAATACGAACTACTGTCTGTCAATGTCAACATCCACCATCAGCGCCTTGATCAAACTTAAATATTATAATCTCGTAAAGGGTCAAATCGTGGCCAAATAATTTTTTTAAAATTCGAATAGAAAATGCTTCTAGTCCCTGCCGAGTAGAGAGAATATCAGGAAATGAAGGGTCAGCGTTTTAATTAGCTTTCCTTCGTGCACTATCTCTAGACTGGCAAAATCCAGAAGAAACATACGCATAAAATATCTTAACTTTTACACAAACGAAAATAAATCACAATGGTTAAATTGGATTAGCATGAGAAGACTATCACCTTTGTGGAAGAACACCACCAGAATTTGAGGTCTTCGACTTCCAACAAGGCCTTTGTCCTGTAATAAGGATAGGGAATTACTAAGTAGAAACAATGGAGAGAAGGTTTGAATATTACTTCTTATGCAATCTTTTATTTCAATCATTTTTTTTCCTTAGAAGCTGCTTTGTATTCATAAATCTATTGTTTCATTAATGTATTTACTGGACAGGTTTACCCAGGGGGAGGAATTGTCTGGCCTGTTAAAAAGGGTGGAATCTGGGTAATTTTTCTTTTGAATTTGGGTAATTTTTCTTTCAAAATTTAGCTTGAATCATGGTTTTGAGGATGGAGATTAATTTAGTATAGTCAAAATTTTTTGAGGTGCTCATAATCTTGATATTTGACAACTATAATTTGGATTTACAAAAATTCTTACCATATTTTATTAAAATGTTCCTGCCATATTTTATTAAAATGTTAACAAAATTTCCATAGCTTTAAAGTTGAAAAAAAACTACTTATACTAAAGGTTTCATAATTGGGTTAAAACTACACTATATTGATCATCAGTTGAATTTAATGTAATTTATAATTCAAAGTAGAAATATGTGAATTTTTATTTTTCGAACACCCGAAATTTCGTTTTTATTAATTCTATTGATCACCAACATTTATAATGATCATTGACATTAATGCAATATGATCGTGATACATGATGGGTGCATTTTCGGGAATAATATAAAGTATTTTTAATTATAAAAAATGTTTTAATATTTACATATATATTTTAATCTGTTTGACTTCTAATTTAGCATATTTTATCTTTTAATCATTATTTGGATGACTTTTCTGGGACCTGTTCCATTTGCTCTTTTTCCATGATTACTAACATTGCATTCTCTTTTCCAAGATCGCTAACGATAATGCATTGTGACATTTGATAAGTATTTCATATTTTAAAAATAGAAAGTTTTTCCATTATATATACATTGCATTCTTTTTCCAAGATGGCTAACGATAATGCATTGTGACCTTTGATATGTATTTCATATTTTAAAAATAGAAAGTTTTTCAGTTATATATATAAATATGTGAGTGATGGCTCATGATCAAAGATGCTCAATTTTTTTAATCACTAATTTTCTAATCCGATGACTTTTGGTCTCTCCATTTTCTCTTTTTCACTAATAATAACGCAATATGACGTACAATGATTATTTCTTATTTTAAAAATATAAAGTTTTTTCGACCATAAAGTTATATACACGGTTAATCGGATGACTCTTCATTTAAGCTGCTCGATTTTCAAATGATTGATTCTGATATGACCTGCTATATTTAATTATTGATTTTTTAACGTGATCACCCTTCACCTTACCTAGCTCAAATCCTTCATCTCCGTGGAATTGCCGTGGAATTGCACGAAAACATAAATGTCACAATTTTACTATTTTTTATTTTGATAATATGAAGTTTCTTTAATTACGCCGGAGGCGTTTTTTTTGCGGGCTTGGGGTGAGCAAACACTGTTCACCCCAGCCAATCAGAGAGTTTTAATTTCGTCTTTTTAACCTATCAAAATTGGACATGTGCTTATTTCTAATTGGCCTGTTTTCTGTTCATTTCTCTCTCCGGTGAACTTGCTTGCAGTTTACGCTACCCTGCTTGCAGTTTCACCATACAAAGCCATCTATAAACGCTAAAACCTGCATGTACTTCTGTCCCGAGAACTTGCTTGCAGTTTCACTATACACGCCAGTGTAAACGCTACCATGCTAAAACCTGCATGTACTTCCGCAGCAACGACGATGACGAGACAGGTGAGAAAATTTGCATGTATCTGTCCTTAATTTCATGGTCGATTACTATTCATCTGCTTACTTTCTGCCCACGTTTTGTCTGCTCAAGCTATGCCCCTGTCCTTCTTCATTCCATAGTTGGTAGCAGCAAGCAACTGATAGATTTCAAGGTATGCTGCATATGATGCTCAGTGTCAAGTCCCGAAGGGTCCCTGGGGCGATGACCGACGAGGAAATTTTTGCAGCAGAAAATGATATGTTTGTGGATGAGTCGGTGAATGTTTGTGGATCAGTGGGTGGGTAATGAGGGTTATGAGGAGATGTTGACAAAGGAGGAGAAAGAACAGTTGGAGCAACATCTGAATATGGGGAATTCGGAGGCCATCGAAGAGGAAGGGGAGATATTATATGGCCATGTGGACCGGGATGAATGCCATCAGAATGGCGGGTTGTCGCTCTGAGAATGGGGAATTCAGAGGCCATCGAAGAGGAGGGGGCAAGAGGATTCGAGGTAGCGAAGTGATGATATATGCTGCTGCAGCAACATCAGGGAAAAATTTGAAGCTACACAGTCCCAGAACCCTTGCGATCTCGGATTTTGCAAGGTCCTAATTTTTCTCCGCAGGGCTTTTTGATCTGTCAAGATGATACTCTCGGTGCAAAATAATCCCCGCCATCAGCAGCAGCAGGGCCAGGGTTCAACTCCTGCTGGCTACAATAAGGAGTCTTTTAAGATAGAGGGTTTGATTCCTGCTGGCTACAATAGGGAGTCTTTTATGATAGATTATGGAGAACATTTTCTTTCGTAGCCGGACTCGGGTTTGACAAACTAGAAGACGCAGTCCGTGGAAACAAGGGATGGTAAGTGCTTTTCTTGGTTGAGGATTTTTTAAAGAGCAAACTTGGAAGTGTTGTCATAGATCTTTGTTTTCTGAAAACATCTTTTTCTGTCAGAACCCTGGTTAAATTGTTTAATGTTTGAGAAAAAAGGAATTATTTTTGAAGCGTCCTTATGTATCTATTGTCGATTCTACTCTGAAATTTAACTTGGATCCGGAGATAAGGTGAGGTTATGGTTTTGAATATTTTCCTCTTTCCATCCAGTTCTCAAATTTAATATCTGGCAGTTTTTTTCCGTTTATTTTGTTCTATTTATTTTTGTTTTCCATTTAGTTAGACATTCCCATAACATGTGAGTAGCTATAGGCGCAAGGATTTGAATGTATCTTAATTTAACTATGGTTTGGAAATATATCTATTCTTCGAGTCATCAATATAGAATATTTGGTCTGCTACCCAAGGAATGACCCCGGTTAACTATCCTCCTAACTGTTAAGTTAAGATCATTCGATGGTGAAGGCGTTGGATTTTTTGTTATAATTGGAGGCATGCATTCTTCACAAAATATTCACTACAAGTCCTAAAGTCCAGTAACAGAGACAAACATATCTTAGTTATTGCATCAAATTTAAATATATACTATTTGGCACAAAGTAGATTTATGCATGTTTGTAACATGCATAATTGAGTACCAAGATTACCTTATCCTCTTATTTCCAGGAAACTCTGGGGTGTGTCAGCCCCCCTTGCCCAAATTTTTCCCTCCGTAACTGGACACAGGGGTAAACTGTAACATTGATTTAAATATGTGTTGGAATTTGGTTCACATCAATTAATTTTGTTTTGAATTAACGCTCCACAGAAATAATGCCATGATCATATTGTTTAAATGACAAAATGTATTTTTAAATTTTCCATCAGATAAAAACACTGAGTTCTGTTATCCAACTTCCAAAGAGTGAACTAGTTAATATTGATGAAAAATTGAAAATAGGTTTGAGATTACAATATTGGAGACGTTGTCTATTATTTATTTTGTGTTTTTGTTGTTTGATAGGGTTGAATGAAAAGTTTATTAGCTGTATTTTTTCTTTCCTGGGTTGTATTGTGCATGATGTCATGTGTGCAAGCCAGTAGAAAATAATAAGTAAATGGCATTTGTTTGTGCTATTAGTTTATGCTATTGATAGCCTTGCACCAAAAGTTGTCAGCCTGAACATGAGAATATAAGACAATCCCCTATAATTAAATTGGATTGAATAATACATTATCACATTTAACAGTACACAGTATGTATGAAAAATTTAAATGGTCTTGATGGAAACGTCTAAAATTGGTGCAACCATAATAAAGTTTACTGCAATCATTACGATTATATGTAACGTCATGTATAATAGCAGGCACATCTTTATAAATTTCAAATTGTATCAAGTCTTGGCTCCATGTATTTAGTTGTGACTGTTGTCATATTGGATCTTTTACTAATGCATGCCGTGTTTTCTGGTCATCGTTTTTTTCTTGATCAATGATTTTTGGGTTGCTTTTGCATCACTTTTGTTCCATATGTCAATTTTAGAGTTATAGTAGATCTATTGAGAAAGGGTTTATCAACAGTGCATTGGTTTAATGATACTATTAGGCCATAGATGGGTTTTATCCTCGGTGGAAGCATTACCATACGATTACATGCCTTCAAGCATTACAGTGTCACACTATCAATGCATGGTTAACTTACATTTTTTGCAAACGTTGTACTCGTGTGATCTTTCTATTTGGTCTTTAGGTTACAATATGAATTAACTTTACTTAGAAATCATTATTCCTTCCTGTAGTGGTGCAACATGGACGCCTTGACTCTCAATTAATATCCTTAATACTTCAATCAGTGAAATAAGTCTGCCATATTTATGGAAGATGATGCCACAATTTTTATTTACGCTTACAAAGCTGACATATCATAGTTCATACATTTATATCATATATGGAAATAGGAAAAGAAACTAGAGTTATTCTATATTATTTTTACGCTTAAAAAGCTGACATATCATAGTTCATACATTTATATCATATATGGCAATATGCAAAGAAAGTAGAGTTATTCTGTGTTATTTAGTCTTTGCATACAAACATGATGGTTTGTGATTTTGCTACAATAGATGAAGATATTTTATTGGCTCTTGCTCATCAAAAATACAAAGCTGGCAATTATTCTCAAGCTTTGGAACACTGCAATGTTTTTTATGAAAAAAATCCTTGACGCACAGAAAATCTTCTTCTTCTTGGTGCTATATACTACCAGGTATTTCTCTGTTCAGTTTTACTGGCTATGTCTGAATGCTCAAATTGTGTTCAATTTTTTGAATAAGGCAATGCTCATCTCTTTATATTTAGTAATTCATTGAACTAGTGGCCAAGTATGTTTTTCTTGTAGCGGATGGTGAGCTTTTTTTATTAGTACTTTGTGCTTGGTTGAAGCTAACATACCTAGTTACATGTTATATGAATATCGACTATGATTTTCTGCAATTCTGCAGTGCATCAACTATGAAATGAAATTTTTTCCCATAATTTCTTTTGTTATTTTGATTTACAATATATGCTATATACATTTACATTGTAATTAATTTTTTTATTGTATACAGCTACATGATTTTGATATGTGCATTACCAAAAATGAGGAAGCCATCCGGATTGATCCTCAATTTGTTGAGTGTTATGGCAATATGGCTAATGCCTGGAAGGTATTGTTTTAAGTTTCCTTTTTCCTGGAGCTCCACTGCTTGATTTTTTGAACTGATGTTCTTATTGTTAATGCTAATTTGAGATATAACTGAAGTGATTTTCTTTATCATAAAACTGAGTTTTAATACTCTTGTTTATTCCTTATCTAGGAGAAAGGAAACATCGATCTTGCAATCCAATTTTATCTGATTGCTATCGAGGTACATTAGAAACTCCTGATTAAATAAACACAAGGATAAATGTTGTGCTATTTATTCTACAATACTGGTTTGGTTCTTTCAGCCTAGGGCAGATGAATTTTACATTGTGATTGATTGTGACTTTCCGTTCAATGAAGTGTGATATGTTGGCACTTTGTGAAAATGATGAATGCTGATATTTTAAGAACTATTTTTAACTACTTTTTATTTTTTTCCTCTGGCAGAATTATCTTAAAGTTCAATTAAAACTGCTTTAGTACCAATAATCACATAATTATGTTTCTACCCTAGACGTGATGGTGAAGTTTTTCTGACTTATTACATTTCAATTTTACAGCTACGACCAAATTTCTGTGATGCATGGTCTAATCTAGCCAGTGCATATATGCTCAAAGGAAGATTGACTGAAGCAACAGAATGTTGTCGTCAAGCTCTTCATCTAAACCGTCGTCTTGTAAGTTTTCATTTCTCCACCATTCTCTTCCTACCTGTCATTTCATTTTATGTTGTAGTTGAATGTTCACATTTACTTTGCCATGCTATATTGGCACAGGTTGATGTGCACAGCAACCTTGGAAATCTGCTGAAGGCATAAGGATTAACTCAACATGTATGCCCTAAAGTTTACCTTTTGTGATGCTAAATGTTGGCTTCATGAATCATAGCAATTCGAGTGTTCAAGTAGACAAATATTTTTCATATAAAAATCAGGCTAGGTGGCTTGCTGAGAAATTGCTGAAATCCATTTTAATACGTACACTCTTAAGGAACATTGTTGAACTAGTTTCACATGAGTAGGCATACCTATGCTACATGGAGGCTTTGCGCAGACAACCAACTTTTGCGATTGCTTGATCGAATCTAGCAGGCCTTTTTATGGAAGCAGGAGATTATGCCAAAGCACTTGCATATTATAAGGTAACAATTTGATATTGAAGGATAAATTGTATATCCAATGAAGTATTCTTATGGAAAAAATTTGACTTTGATTGCCCTTGTTATTCATGGGAAGCAATCAGATTAAAACCCAACTTTGCTGATGCACACCTGAATCAAGAGAATATATTAAAGGTAAAAATATTTCATCTTTGAGTTGGATATTTTCATGTGAGGCATAAGGTGCAGGGATTAATTTTCTTTAACGTTGTGATTCTAGGCGATGGGCAGACCTCAAGATGCAATTACATGCTATCAACGTGCCATTCAACTAAGGCCTGACTATGCAATTGCTTATGGTAAGCCTTATTACCAGAATTATGTAATGAGTCTAGGGCGATTGGGTGGGAATGGTTTAATGCCTATGTATAGTGGTTGTGTGTTGCATTGCATGTTGCATCCCAAGTGTGTTTAAAAGGGTCACATTCTGAGTGGTTTTTGCATCGATTCCCAGCTTCACAGACCCCTCTCAACAAAGTTCTTCCTAACAATACCCTTTTGGTTTTTGCTTTTTCTCATATTTTGCTTGCATGAAGGTGCGTGGACTAGGACACCAATATGGGCATTGAATGACGATCTTGGTTCATTGTTGGACCTGTGAGTAAGGACCAGAACCCTGCGTGGAAGAGCAGAACCTCGATGAACAGTGAACCTGGCAGTTTGATCGCACCGCCTTCATAAGGTAAACGGTAATTGGGAAATCAGCGTGATCCCATAGACTGGGTGACGTGTGTCCCTAAGAAAATTTGAAAACCCGCTGTCATCGGGAGTTAACAATCATGCATATAGCCTGCGCGATAATCGTTGGATCATAAGGAGCAGTGCGACGTGCTCTCCGTCGTTAGATGATTGACAAAGTTGCACAGTTTCTAAAATGCAACACCACTAAAATATTATATTAATATAATATGTTTGCATCGAAATTGTATGGTAGAATCTCAATTTTTACCCAAATGTAACATTAAAATATTGTATTAATATAAATTGGTCTCAGCATTATACGTGGATTTGCGTAAATGTTTATAAGAAACTTTAATATATTCACACCCCACTTTTAATTCCCATATTTAGTGCAGGATTTGTGGACTTAATATTTTATTAATATAAATTTGTGTTAGCGTTATACGTGGCAAGATTTGTGTTCTTAAAATTTTATTAATATAAATTTGTTTGTTTTCTTTTGTATATTTATTTGTTCTATTTTGTATAGACAAGAAATTATCAAATAAATGATAATTCATTTTAATTTTATAAAATTTTGGTTTAAAATATAATGATTAATTTATAAAAGTTATTTATCCCATTTATAATATCAAATAATAAATCAAAGAGGTTACGAAAAGGAGCCACCAAACAATTGAATGCAGTTTACATTTTTCCATCAATAATGTTAATGTAATAAAATTAGCTTTAGATTAATTTAGAAATTTTAGCACATTCTTATTATTCAGAATGATTAATCTTCCAACACTATTTAAGTTGAGAAAATGATTGTTGAAATTGAGCAAAAAACATATTTAATTTTCAGAGTTTGAAATCTAAAAATTCATGTAATCAATCAATGGTAGATTTTACCCCTCATAAATTCACATTCATCATGTTCCCTAACATGTACCACAAAATGATTCAATGAGTTGGCAGAATCCCTGCATGCTCTCATTATAATTGGCCACATTTACAATGTTGCAAATGGGACCATAAAGATCCCCAAACCTTCATATAACCATCTCAAACGGCCATTCGAAATCCTCCTCTTCTCTTCATCAACAATGTCACAAGTCTTTGCTGATGACCTTACAATTCCTTCTGATACCTATCAATTTGTGCCTATAAGTTCCCTCAAACATTCACCTCTTAATTCAATCGTTGATGTCATAGGTATTGTCCCCTCCCTCTCTCCTACATCTATCATTTGCAAACGCGATGGCTCTGAGACTCCCAAGAAAACTATAACTCTTCGTGATATGACTGGGAGCAACATTGATGTCACTTTTTGGGGCGAACACTGCCATGTTGAAGGTCGTGCACTCTCCGAAATGCACATGGCTCATGAAATGTATGTGATTTCAATTAAAGGGGGAAGGATCGTCGAGTTCAATGGCCAAACTATCAGCACAATCCCAACGACTTCTCTACTTATAAATCCAGATGTCCCTGAAGCACAAAAACTGAAAGAATGGTGTGACGGAGAAGGAAATAAATCACCCTCACCGTCGCTTAGCCGCAAATACAAAAGTACAAGCAAGAGGCCTTTGAGTTCGAAAATAATTGCCGACATTTTGTCAATGCAACCTGACAAAAATATCCCATGGATTTCACTCCGTGCTACTGCTACCTCTATTAACATGGATGATTTCTACTTCCGCACATGTCCCCTTATCATTCATGGGATCCAATGCATGAGAAAGGCTTTACGACAAGATGACAACACCTACCGATGGTTGAAATTTGAAGGTTCGTTCAATGAGTGCGACTATCGGTACATTCTTCGACTCCATTTGAAAGACCACACTGGCCGCCTCGAAAATGTTGTTGCTTTCGACAAAGCCGCAACTTCCCTTCTTGGCGTCTCCACAAAGTACCTCTGCCTCTTCTCAACCAATCCTGAAAGTATTTTCGACATATACAACAAAATCAAAGGACACCATTTCCTCTTCACACTATCTTTAAAGAGGGATAGATTCAACAGTGTTGAACAACTACGCCCAACTCTTATGCACGCAAATGAACTTGCATACGATGATGCATGAACTACCCTCCTAGAGGCCCTTCAATTAGGTCCTCCCCCCGCCAACCCATTCTAACACAAAATATAACCGTTTGTTTCTTTCTCTCACTCATCTCTCCCCCACCTCTCATTCAATACATACTTTCGCCATAATAGCTTCCTGCTAAGATGCCCACCCTCCACCACACATTTTCAATTCCTTCCCATCGTTCCCCTTTCAATCTTATTAAACCTTGATTGCCATTCCTCATCCATTTTTCAGACATGTTTTGTAATCGTAACTATATATTTTCATTGCCCTTCTACTTTCTACTACTTCTCCTAAACACTTCATTGCCCACTCCTTTCTTCATGACGTTTTGTATATATGCCATTCCACTATGATTTAATGGATCTTTCTAATAATTATTATTTTTAACTGTATTATATGTAGATGACAATGTTGACAATGATAAATGTATGAAATTAAAAATAATCGTTATTATAATTTAATTTTAGTATAAAGGAATGTATTTTAATAATTATATTTAATTTAATTTTTTTTAAAGAAAATTGTTATTAATTAGAATGTTGAGTAGAAATAAATAATAAATTATAAGGGCGTCTGAAGGAGCCTTGAAGATTGGCTATTCTTTCAATCATGAAACCATGGAGATTGAATCTCCACAAGCCAGGTCTCAGGTCACACAACAAAATGCATTTCTTCATAACTATAATTATGTCCTCCCTTTCATGGCAGGAGTTTTTAATTTTTGTTATTTCCATTGCCTTGATATGGATCTTTCAAAAATTTCTACAGCAAGCAAAATACAGCTTGAAGATGAACGCCCTCAGAATTTGGAGCCCCAAAATTCCGCGGTGGAACTATTGCCATCCAAGTCAAAGTGTAAACGAGCAGGACAGTCCGACCATGAAAGTGAGGAGAAGAGGCTGAGAAAATGGCAGGTAACAATAAGACTTACAGACTGGAAGCGCTGCCTAAAAAGACAGAGCTCACAAATCCTCAAGAGGAGTATCAGGGATAGAATTCCAAATTGGCTTCGGGGTGTTGTTTGGCGATTCGTTTCAGGGGGGCAGGAACGAAGAGTATCAGGGATAGAATTCCATATTGGCTTCGGGGTGTTGTTTGGTGATTCATTTCAGGGGGGCGGGAATTCGTCGCACCTTGCCCTCACAAGAATTATTTCAAATGATAGACGGACCTGGACAAAGATCTCTTCACAAGCCAGAAGTTCGAATATTGGAAGTTCGAATATTGCTCAGGTAATAACTGTTTTAGTTTATAGTTTATTTGTATTCCTGTACAATTCTTTCCTCTGATTGAATTACCCGTAATTTCATTTCAATACCTACCCATTAGCAATTACGATATCTATTTAGAGTCTCAGGGAGACATCTGTTTTAGGCAATATTTTTATTACAACATGGTTGTTACCCCAAACCACCATTGTCTTGTATTTCTTAACTTGATGCTGGCGTACACCTCTATGCGCTAGTCTGAACTAATAATGGTCTCAATGTATATCTTTTCAGACTTGGATTCAACCTACCAGAGCATTTTCCTATCTCAATGTGTTACTTTAGTTTCCTTCTTTTAACCTACACTTCTTCTATTCTATATATTTATACACAAATTTTTTGAATGGCAGGAATTTGTCAAACTGGATATATGATTTTCATGCCCTTAAATTCAGTTGGAACCCTAGCTTTTAAAACTATAACGCTCTTTCAAATACTGGAAGTACTTCAAAGGTAATAAAATCGTGCAGTTAATGACACAAGAGGAAAGGAGGAGGGAAGTATGGAAATCTGCTGGAACAAATAGAATTTTCTTTTCTGTTAGAAGTGAACAAAAAGCTTTTGTTTTGAACATGTGAGATAATACTTACAGAAAAAAACAGAGTCCTTTCTCTTTAAGAACAACTATAATTTTCCTTTCAGTTATAAATAAACCAAAAATTCGTGTTCCGAACATGCGAGATAATACTTATAGAACCCTAGCTTTTAAAACTATAACGCTATTTCAAACACTGGAATTACTTCAAAGCCAATAAAATCGTGCAGTTAATGATACAAGAGGAAAGGAGGAGGGAAGGATGGAAATCTGCTGGAACAACTAGAATGTTCTTTTCTGTTAGAAGTGAACAAAAATCTTTTGTTCTGAACATGTGAGATAATACTTACAGAAAAAAACACAGTCCTTTCTCTTTAAGAACAACTAGAATTTTCCTTTCATTTAGAAATAAACCAAAAGTTCGTGTTCCGAACATGCGAGATAATACTTACAGAAAAAAACACAGCTCTTTCTCTTTAAGATCGCATCGAATATATAAATCCTGTAGTTACTTTTTCGTAAAACAGTTTCCCCTATGATCTTGGATACTTATTGTAGTCTTATCCTTGTTATACCATAAAAATTTTATTATGGGTATTTTTAAAACCTCTTTTTATTCAAGCCTCTGCAATCAGCTGCTTTGCTATATTAGTCAGATGTGAAACCGCTTTCTTTGTCTCCTCTAATGCTGCATCCCTCTCAATTAATTTTCATTTTAGATCAACAAGCTCTGACAATAACCCTTCTTGTAAACTCTTTTCTGGTTCACGAGATCTCATGTTAGTCTCATTATGACAATTAACTCCTGTAGAATGATTTTCAGAGGATACCTCCAAAGATACTTTATTCTCTCTTACAAGCTTATTGCTAAGATTCACAAGATTTCTTTTTGCATTCATTCCCTTGTGCCAAATAGTATATATTTAAATTTGATGCAATAAATAAGATATGTTTGTCTCTGTTACTTTACTTTAGGGCTTGTGTTGAATATTCTGTAAATAATGAATGCCTCCATTTATAACAAAAAATCCAACGCCTTCACCATCGAATGACCTTAACTTAACAGTTAGGAGGACAGTTAATCGGGGTCATTCCTTGGGTAGCAGACCAAATATTCTATATTGATGACTGGAAGAATAGATAGATTTCCAGACCATAGTTAAATAAATATACATTCAAATCCTTGCGCCTATAGCTACTCGCATTTTATGGGAATGTCTAACTAAATGGAAAACAAAAATAAATAGAACAAAATAAATGGCAAAAAAACTGCTAGATATTAAATTCGAGAACTAGATGGAAAGAGGAAAATATTCAAAACCATAACCTCACCTTATCTCCGGATCCAAGTTAAATTTTAGAGTAGAATTGACAACAGATACATAGGGACGATTCAAAAATAGTTCTTTTTTTCTCAAACATTAAACAATTTAACCGGGGTTCTAATAGAAAAAGATGTTTTCAGAAAACAAAGATCTATGACAACACTTCCAAGTTTTCTCTTTAAAAAATCCTCAACTAGGAAAATCACTTACCATCCCTTTTTTCCACGGACTGCGTCTTCTGGTTTGTCAAACCCGAGTCCGGCTGCGAAAGAAAATTTTCTCCATAATCTATCTTAAAAGACTCCCTATTGTAGCCACCAGGAATCGAACTTTAATGAAAACAAAAACCTTCCAATATTACCAAAACCCAGAAATCTTATCTGAAGCACTTAAATTTCATCTGGAAACAAATAGAAAGAGGAAAAATGCATGAAACCCTCAAATCCCAGAACCTAGAAACCGGATTCATGCAAAGATGAATCAATCATATGCTACTACTAGCATCTCCACATTATACATGACATTTTCATCCAACGATCACCATCCCTTCGCACCCAACCGACTGATCTGACGACCATCAATGGATCTCGGACATCTATTATACACAAAAAATAATGCGCGATGAGATTATTATAGCTAAACTGCTTCCTCCACATGTCACCCAACCTATGGTATCGGTCTGAACTCTTAAATACTGCTTACCATGTAAAGGAGGTGCGATAAAAACCGCTTCCCATATTTCTGACTGGCGATATACTACCGGATTAACTCATTTGTACAAAATTTTGGATTCTCCACGTGTACACAAATTCAGGTGTGATTACTTCACTGAAATATTCCATACAACACAGGTTTACAGGCTCGGTTACAAAATCAGCAAACTTTTTGTTACACCGCTCGATTCTTTGAACACACGATCGAAATCAGATCTGGTTTTAAACTTGAAGATCTACGCAGCAAGTCCTATTGATGCTTCCTGATGCTCGCTTCGTTGCTCCATCACAAACTTCAAAACCTGGCATAAAATATCACAAGAAATTAGCCAATTATATGAAATATTTGTGAGATCGAATTGTGAACTCACAAGACTGTAATTTTAAAACGAAATACTATTAATTGAATAAAATCTACGTGCACTGTTGTTGCACTGATTTTCCTCAATTCAACATAATCTTCCTTTGCATATGCGCACAGATTCTGAAGAATTATGGCTACATGAAAACCCTGAATTAGGTCGTCCAGAATAGAGGTCAGTCACATGATCAAATTTGCGTGATCCCGTAGCTTAATGCTCATCATTCTTCAGCAATTTTGTTTGTTCTCGAGTGAAAGCAGAGCCAAGGCTTCTCCTGCCTTGGTCATGAGGTACTTTGTTTCATCCTCGCCTGATCCACTTATTATATTATTATTAATCCTCTCCATGAAAAACACACAAAGAAGAGTACGGAAAACTCCCCCGGTGCCGCCGATGATCTCTCGGCCCTCTTCTTCGAGAGCCAGAGTTGTCAATATGTCGATGGCGAGGATTTACAGACGATGCATCGTTACTTCTTTGTAATGAATAATGTCCCTTAGATTGCTTGTGGCGAAGACTATCTTCGAGATCCCTTTCCTCAGGGCCTTCCTTGTCGAGCCTGTACTGCCTGCCAACATTCCCATGAGCTGAAGAGTGAGCTTTGTCATCTTGATTTGGGATTCGAGTGCGTTGGGATTTAATTTTGTGAGCCCCATAACTTTGGGAAGTAGCCCTCTACTGCTTCCTATCTTAGCACAGTTATCGTGCTCGTTGGCCAAGTTTTTCAATATCTTCAACCCCAGAAGACTGAAAAACAGAGTAATTGTATGCACTCCCAGATGGAGAAGATGTGAATCATTTTGTGCTATATGAGGTGTACAAACTGAATTGTGATTTAACAGAAGAAAATCCAAAGCTGAACAGATAATCATAAATGGTAAGTAGAAATATGATCACCTAAGGTGGAAAGCCTATAGCTATTAATGTCTCGATTCTTTTCACGTTCAAACTATGTATATTGTATACTAATGAAGCAACCTGACGACATGTCACAAACTGGCCATTCAAATGGCCTGCACATCCACTAGACTGATGGAATCCTCATATATGAAGAAGGCAATGAGACCTTGATGCGAAATTCCCGTATTTTATCTGCCTGTCCTTGATGTTATGTCTGGGTGGTTGAATTGAGTGTGCTCATTTTGATTTGCAAAAAGCGGAATAGGATGAGCGAACCCATTCTCATACGTTGTTTGCCCATAGAACCTTTAAGTTTGTCGAAGGCGGTAAACCCTGTCCGTGTGGTTCATCATCAAGATAAGATGGAGAATTTGATCAAGTAATCTCTTTAAATAGAAAGTATAGCTCCTACTTGCTATTTGTAAAATAACGGCTAGGTTACCTAAAATAATAAAAATTAATTTATTTTATTTTAAAAAGAGTAAACCAAATGATCAAACTTTATAATTTGAATTTTAAATATTTATATTTATTTTAAAAAAAAATATAATTTTTAATTTAATATTATTTAATTGTAATTTATGTAATTTTATTTATTTATTAATCTTTATTTTATTTTATTTCTATTTATTTATTTATTTTATCTATTTGTTATTAGTTAAAATTTCCATCATTAAACTCAAACTTTGAATAAGAGAGCCAAATAACTTCAATAATCTTTTCAATTTTAAATTAGAAAAATTTCTACTATAGAGTCAAGAGAAAGGCAAACACTATAAATGCTTTTAAAAAGTAGGTGCTCATTAGTTAAACTTTCCATCATTAAAATCAAACTTCAAATAAGAGAGTGAAATAACCTCAATGAAGTTGATCAATTTTATAGTAAAAAAATTCTATTATAAATTCAAGAGAAAGACAAACACTCCCAAGCAGCATATAAATTCTTTTAAAAAGCTAATTATACTTTTCCATCATTAAACTCGATCTTTGAATAAGAGAGCCAAATAACCTTAATGAACTTGTTGAATTTTAAAGTAGAAAATGCCCATCACTCGTGAGTAGGGAAGGTCTAGGTTTAGGCTGGATTATCACAGATCACATTTCAGTGCAGTGATTGACTTAATTTGTCTTTTCAAAAAAATGTCTTTTTTTGTTGGGGCTAATTTTCGTTGCTATCCTTTTATTATGCAGGTTTTTGAGGATACCATATGCCTGGCTTTCCAAAAGGTGGAGAAGGAGACTGTTGTCATCAGGATGGATGAACATGTTAGTTCTAGTCATACAAAAAGACATGACATTCAAGAAAGTGTTTTTAACAGGGAAAAATGGTTGCAATGGTGCAAAAAAATCTTTGAACATGAATCGTTTGTTGATTAATCTGTCTACAGGAGCCTTTTCCAGTGTGCAGTCTATGCTTGGGCAGAAAATATGGGGAAATGTATTGCATCGTTGCTTTATTAAAAAAATGCAGGGGCACAATTTCACAGGGATAATCTTGCAAAGTTTTTCTTATTTTTCCCTTAGGACATACACAGGTCATGCTATTTTGAAATGGATGATGTTATCTATATTATATTGCCTTGAAGTGTTTCATCAGCTTGTGTCAATCTTCCTACCTAAAATGCTTCAGTAACAATGTTTATTTGAGCAACATGGTCTTGGACTAAAAGGTTTTCATAGGGCCTTGTTAAGGCTGAATAATGAACTACCTCAACGTAATGGCCTCTAGATGTAGGCACTGGCAGGCTGATGTTAGCTTAGGGCCTCATTATGCAAAAGTAGAAATATGACGTATAATATGTTTTCATTAAATTAATGCTAATACAAGGGATATACAATTGGTTTCTTACCTATTTTGCAGGGATTATATAGCGAAATGTCACTTAAAGACATATGAAATGACTCAAAACATAGGGAGATGGAAGCTTTTTCATCACTTTGTGTGTTGATCGTCTCATAACTGCTTATACCTTGGAATCAAATACCGAAGCTAGAAGGCCATTTCAATATATTCATCCGCCAAAAAAAGGTGTAGTATTGGCAGATTCTCCATCTCGGGCTTCCATGGGGATTACATCGCTTGATGATGGTGACCTAGAGAAGGTTTCCATCTCTAGAACATTGAAGAGTGACGATGGGGATGGGGATCGGGATGATCCTTTTGCAATGGTCAAATTCTGCATTTGCCAAGATGAGGACATGGACAGGAATATGGAGTCCCCATGTGCCTATTCTGGCAGTTTGAAGTATGCTCATCAGAAATGTGTACAACGTTTGTGCGATGAGAAAGGAGACATCGTGTGTGAGATATGCCATCAGGAATACAAGCCTGGCTATATTGCTCCTCGCCCTGCACGTTTGGAAGACATCCCATTTGATATCAGGGCATATGTCACTTAAAGACATATGCAAGGAGCCAATAATGAGAGTCAATCTCTCTTTCACAATATTTCACCACCTGCAATACAATCCGTCGCTTATCGGCCTCGGTTCCCAGACGGTCATATCTTCTTCTTCTTTCTGGTGTCTCATTTCGAGGATTTTTCTGTGCCTATTGGAATGAACCTCGCTAAAAAGAGTGGGGCTTATTGCTGAGTGTTACTTGAGAACGAGTCTGCTGGATTTGAACCTAACACCACAAGCATTACAGAGCATGGAGGCACAATGCGAAGGGAGAAGGCTGTCTGAAGGACCCTTGAAGATTGGCTATTCTTTCGATCCTGAAAGCATGGAGGTTGAATCTCCACGTGCCAGGTCTCAGGTCACACAACAAAACACATTTCTTCATAACTATAATTATGTCCTCCCTTTCATGGTAGGAGTTTGTAATTGTTGTTATTTCCATTTCCTTGATATGGATCTGTCAAAAATGTCTACAGTAGGCAAAATACAGCTTGAAGATGAACGACCTCAAAATTTGGAGCCCCAAAATTCTGCAGTGGAACTGTTGCCATCCAGATCAAAGCATAAACGAGTAGGACAGTCTGACCATGAAAGTAAGGAGAAGAGGCTGAGAAAGTGGCAGGTAACAATAATACTTACAGAATGGAAGCGCTCCCTGAAAAAACAGAGCCCACAAATCCTCAAGAGGAGTATCAGGTATAGAATTCTAGATTGGCTTCGAGGTGTTGTTTGGCGATTCGTTTCAGGGGGGTGTGAATATAGATATAATAATAAAAACATATATATCTATATCTCATGACTCTTGATGTAACATGAGTTAGTTTTCAAAATTGAACACGTCACAGTCCGTGAAGAGGCATCTAGCACGTCAGAAAAGTGCTACATTAAAATTATCCGTCCAGAAAGATGTAAATTTTAATTTCTACTCCTTTTTTTTGAATTTTAAACAATATTATAAAATGGCTCTTGAAAGGTTGAGTCTCCAAGATAAATTTCAAGAGTGGAATTTATCTTGCCTTGTTCTCATCATAGAGAGTGTACGTAGGGCGTTGAACTTGGTGTATCAAGTACACACGGGGTTGTTGCAACATTAAATAATGTACTGAAGGTTAATGCATTGCTAGCAATCATAATGATGACACTGATGTGTGAGTTATTTTTAGCCGCCTAGAAATTTCCTACCTTATTTATTCTTTTTTAAACACTCTATTTTCAGGTACTACCTTAGCTTGCAACTTTAATGTCATCCTGCCTCCTAAATAAAATAGGATGAAAACTATATTTTTTCAATTTTGGTGAAAATTACTAGTAAGAAAGTTGAACTCAACCCCATCTCAGCTATGGTAAAACACTACCTTATTGATGTTAGAGAATGCAATTTCAACCACTTGCTAGGTGTTGAAATCGTCATTTCAACTGTCCAGTTCAGTTTCTAATTAGTCCAGTTTAGTCAAATTACACTATAGTCATTTATTGTTGATGTTTCCAATGTAATCTTATTTAATCTATTTTTAATATTGTGAAGATAAATCCTCTCCTCCACTTCTTTTCAATTTTCAACTCTTGTCATGGTATCAGAGCTAGTTTGCATAAGCCTCCCCAGAGAGCAGCAATAGAGCCAAGTTGGAGCAGTAGAGAGGAGAGGCGAGCCTGCATAAGACTCTTTGATAGAGCAACACAAGTTTGAGGAAAGTTAAAGAGGCCTCCTGTGAAGAAGTAGAAAAAGAAAGAAAAATCCAGGAAATGCACGTGAAGGCACCAGCGAAAAAAATTACAGAAAGGCAGTTTGAGAAATAGAAAGGTTGCTCGAGAGGAAAGCCAAATTAAAAAATTTTGGTGCACTAACGCACTGTTTGAAAAGAGGCTCGGCATTATTAACGCACACCAGAAGTGAAAGAACCATGTTAGCATTTATGTTGTAACACACTACTTGAAAAGACTCCCAGCGTTACTAATGCAGGAGCGAAGAAGAATCGGTTGTGTTAATATCAATTACTTACATCGATTTTGAATGGACGCGAGGCCGAACTGAATCAGTAGCATTAAGCTACACACGAAAACTGATTCAATCCACTGCGTTAAGGTATTTTCATTCTGTAAAGTGATTTCCCAAAGAGTTAAAGTCATTTGCAATAATTAAATACATGAAGGTATTATTTTCTTCCATTGTATTTAATGGATCTTAAGGACTCATACATTAGGTCACAAAAAAGAATTCAATGTGACTTTTAAAGGTTTTATTTTAAGGTTTTTAAAAAGGAGGAAGCCTTTTTTAAAAAACAATTTTTAAGTTCATTAAAAAAAAAAAAAAAAACTTTAAATTTTCAGAGGTTAAGGAAAAGAAAATGGTTGCAATTTGAAAAGATACTTTTAAGTTTTTAAAGGAGATAAAGTGAAAGTGAATGTTTAAAAGGAGATTTTTTTTAGGAAAGGAAATTCTTAGAAGCAAGATATTTTATGCATATACGGACTCATTTTTTTGTGGAAGCCAAGCAACGAGGTTATGGGAAAAGTGAGAAGGCTAAAGAGAAAAGAGAAGATGTTCAAGATCTTCTTAGATCTGGAAATAAAGAGGCAAAAACATGTCTATGCATTAAAATGCATAAAAGAATCAGTTGATGAAAGTATAATTCCCTTGATTTTAGATGCCAAGACAACCAAGGAGGCTTTGGACACCCTTGAGAGATGTTTTGGTACAAAATGGAGCATTGAAGTTGAAAACCAAGGTGGATCTGTAGGAGCAGATCTAAAATGAGATGAATATTTTGTTGAATTCCACTGTGCTCAGCCACAGGTGGATGAAGTCTGTGAAGAAATTGTAGAAGCAGCAAAGAAAGAGCACGAAGATGCTTGTGAACCCCATTGTACACAGCTACAGGTGGACGATGATTTGATGAGTCCAGTAACGGAGCTTGCTGATGAAGATTTGATGATACTAGTAACATGGCTTGCTAACGAAGATATGATGAATCTCGAAACAGAGCTTTCTAACGAATATGTGATGATTCCAGCGACACAGCTTGCTGATGAAGACTTGACGATTCTGATAACACAGTTTGCTGATGATGACTTATTGATTCCAGCAACACAGCTTACTGCTGATGATATGGTGATTCCGTCAATTGAGTGTGCTAATGATATGGTAAATCTGGAGAGTAATATTGTTGATACAAAATTTGATTAATATTTATTCGCTAATAATGACTGGTTGCAGATGATGCAACAAAGATATGATATCGACATGATGCTATTTGGTGAGATAATCCCACTTCAGTCAGTGGAAGACAACCTATTTGAAGTAGCACACGTTAGTGATGAAAAGACAAAGAAGAAGGAAACAAAGATAAAGGCAGATGCAAAGAAATAAGTCTGCAATGTGAAAGCGGAAACAGAGATAGAAGTAGAAGCAGAGAAGGAAGAGGAAGAGCCAGAAAAGGAAGCACAACTAGAGAAAGCTCTCATTGCAGAGCAGAAGGAGCAAAACCATTGTGATTTTGAAGATGTTTTTACGCTTACCACTGATTTCCAATGTGCAGGTACACAAATTGATTATGAAGAAGAGTTAAAGTTTATTGAAACATGGCTTGCAACACCATGTCTAGATGAGATCTACACAAAATATGTAGATATGAATGTTGAAGATGACATGCTTGATGAATATGTCAATGAAGTTCTCATGCATTGGAGTTTTGAAGAAAGAAGATATTATTCAAATCTTATGTTGCACCAGATTGATGATGATAAGCACACTACAAAAGACAATATGTCACGGTAGCCACATTTCTTGAAGATTTCCAGTACATGCTTAGACATCCTGGAACAGTAAAATACCTGCAACAGAAAATCAAGAAATTGAGGTTTGTAAGATACAACAAAATGGAAACTCTA
Organism: Pinus albicaulis; assembly: GCA_034641835.2. Taxonomy (NCBI): domain Eukaryota; kingdom Viridiplantae; phylum Streptophyta; class Pinopsida; order Pinales; family Pinaceae; genus Pinus; species Pinus albicaulis. Next base: position 514,777,698 of record CM076574.1, on the reverse strand, counting down.
AAACAATTTAGAGACTACAAAATTTTGAAGAAGAGAAGAGGAAAACCAAATCTAATTGAAGACAATTTTTTTAACTGTAAGCCTCGCTGAGACAGAGACCATTACGTATCTGAATTAAACTTTTATGTGGTTGTAATTAAAGGGGAGTGTTAGAGAATGTAATCCCAACCACGTGCTAGGTGTCGAAACCATCAATCCAAGTTTCCTATTCAGTATGTCATGGTATCAGAGCTAGTTTGCATAAGCCTCCCCAGAGAGTAGCAACAAAGCCAAGTTGGAGCAGTAGAGAGGAGAGGCGAGCCTACATAAGACTCTTTGACAGAGCAGTAGAAATTTGAGGAAAGTTAAAGAAGCCTCCTGCGAAGAAGTAGAAAAAGAAAGAAAAAGCCATGCAAAGCCCGTGAAGGCATCGGCAAAATGAATTGCAGAAAGGTAGTTCAAGAAATAGAAAGGTTGTTCGAGAGGAAAGCCAAATTAAAGAAATTTGATGCAGTAACGCACTATTTGAGAAGAGGCTCAGCATTATTAACGCATGCTAGAATTAAAATAATCGTGTTAGCATTTATATTGTAATGCACTTCTTGAGAAGACCCCCAATGTTACTAACGCAGGAGCCAACAAGAACCGGTCGCGTTAATAACAATTACTTACGGTGATTTTCAACTGATGCGAGGCTGGACTGAATCAATAACGTTAATCTACATGAGGAATCCGAGTCAATCACCTGCGTTAAGATAATTTTCTTCTATAAAGTGATTTCCCATAGAGTTAAAATAATTTGCAATAATTAAATACACGAAGGTATTATTTTCTTTCATCGTATTTAATGGATTTCAAGAACTCAAACATTACCTCAAAAAAAATCATTCAACGTGACTTTGAAATGCTTTATTTTAAGTTTTTTAAAAAGGAGGAAGCCGGTTTTATATATAATTTATTTAAAGTTTTTTTTTCTCCTTAAAAAAAACTTTAAATTTTAAAAGGTTAAGGAAAAGAAAATGGCAGTTATTTGAAAAGATACTTTTAAGTTTTTAAAGGAGATAAAGTGAAAGTGAATGTTTAAAAGGAGATTTTTTGAGGAAAGGAAATTCTTAGAAGAAATATATTTGATGCATATATAGACTCATTTGTTTGTGGAAGCCAGGCAACGAGGTTATGGGAAAAGAAAAGAGGCTAAAGAGAAAAAAGAAGATGTTCAAGATCTTTTTAGATCTAGAAATAAAGAGGCAAAAAGACGCCTATGCATGAAAATGCATAAAACAATCAGTTGATGAAAGTATACTTCCCTTGATTTCAGATGCCAAGATAGCCAAGGAGGCTTGGGATACCCTTGAGAGATGTTTTGGTACAAGGGGGAGCATTGAAGTTTAAAACCAAGGTGGATCAGTAGGAGCAGATCTAAAACAAGATGAATATTTTGTAGAATTCCACTCTCCTTAGCCACAGATGGATGAAGTCTGCGAAGAAATTGCAGAAGCAATAGAGAGAGAGAGCACGAAGATGCTTGTGAACCCCACTATACACAGCTACAACTAGACGATGATTTGATGATTCCAGCAACAGAGTTTGCTGATGAAGATTTGTTGATACCAGCAACATTGCTTGCTGATGTAGATACGATGAATCCAGTAACAGAGCTTCCTGACGAAAATGTGATGATTCAAGTGACACAACTTGTTGATGAACACTGGAAGATTCAAGCAACATATTTTGCTGATTATGACTTGTTGATTCTAGCAACACAACTTGCTGCTGATGATATGGAGATTCCAGCAACTGAGCTTGTTGATGATATGGTAAATCCAGAGACTAATATTGTTGATACAAAATTTGATCAAGATTTATTGGCTAATGATGCAAAAAAAATATGATATCAATATGATGCTATTTGGTGAGATAATCCCACTTCAATCAGTGGAATACAACCTATTTGGAGCAGCACATGTTAGTGATGAAAAGACAGAGCAGAAGGAAACAGAGATAAAGGCAGATGCAAAGAAACACGTCCGTAAAGAGAAAGAAGAAAAGAATATAGAAGCAGAAGCAGAGAAGGAAGAGGCAGAACCAGAAAAGGAAGCACAACCAGAGGAAACTCTCATTGCAGAGTAGAAGGAGCAAAAAAAATGAGATTTTGGAGATGTTTTTACACTAACCATTGATTTCCAATTTGTAGGTACACAGATTGATTATGAAGAAGAGTTAAATTTTATTGAAACATTTCTTGCAACACCATGTTTGGATGAGATCTATGTAGAATATGTAGATATGAATGTTGAAGATGACATGCATGATGAATATGTCAATGAAGTTCTCATGCATTAGAGTTTTGAAGAAATAAGATATTATTCTAATCTTATGTTGCAGTCGATTGATGATGATAAGCGCACTACAAAAGACAATATGTGGCAGCGGCCCACATTTATTGAAGATGTCTAGGACATGCTTAGACAACTTGGAACAATAAAATACCTATACTAGCAAATAAATAAACTAAGGTTTGAAGGATACAACAAAGAGAAAAAGCTGAAACAATCAAGAAGCTAAAAAATTTGGAAGAAGAGAAGAAGAAAACTGAATCTAATTGAAGTCAATTTTTTTAATTCTAAGCCTCGCTGAGACATAGACTAGCAGGTATCTGAATTAAATTTTTATGTGGTTGTAATTAAAGGCAGTGTTAGAGAATGTACTCCCAACCAACTTCTAGGTGTCGAAACCGTCATGCCAAGTGTCCAGTTCAGTTTTCCATGGTATCAGAGCTAGTTTGCACAAGCTTCCCCAGAGAGCAGCAACATAGCCAAGTTGGAGTAGTAGAGAGGAGAGGTGAGCCTGCATAAGACTCTTTGATAGAGCAGCAGAAATTTGAGGAATGTTAAAGACGCCTCCTATGAAGAAGCAGAAAAATAAAGAAAAATCCAGGCAAAGCCCATGAAGGCACCAGCGAAACGAATTGGAGAAAGGCAGTTAAAGAAATAGAAACGTTGTTCGAGAGGAAAGCCGAATTAAAAAAATTTGGTGCACTAACGCACTATTTGAGAAGAGGGTCGGCATTATTAACGCATGCCATATGTAAAAGAACCATGTTAGCATTTCTGTTGTAATGCACTGCCTGAGAAGAATGCCGGCGTTACTAACACAGGAGCCAACAAGAATTGGTCGCATTAATATCAATTACTTACGTCGATTTTCAATTGACGTGACGCTGGAATGAATCAATAGTGTTAAGCTACATGCGCAATCCGAGACAATCACCTGTGTTAAGGTAATTTTCTTCTATAAAGTGATTTCCCATAGAGTTAAAGTCATTTTCAATAATTAAATACATGAAGGTATTCTTTTCTTTCATCGTATTTAATGGATTTCAAGGAATCGAACATTACCTCAAAAAAAAGCGTTCAACGTGACTTTTAAATACTTTATTTTAAGCTTTTTAAAAAGGAGGAAACACGTTTTATATAGAATTTTTTTAAAGGTTTTTTTTTACCTTAAAAAAAAATTTAAATTTTAAAAGGTTAAGGAAAACAAAATGGCTGAAATTTGAAAACATACGTTTAAGTTTTTAAAGGAGATAAAGTGAAAGTGAATGTTTAAAAGGAGATTTTTTGAGGAAAGGAAATTTTTAGAAGAAAGATATTTGATGCATATATAGACTCATTTTTTTGTGGAAGCCAGGCAACGAGTTTATGGGAAAAGTGAAGAGGCTAAAGAGAAAACATAAGATGTTTGAGATCTTTTTAGATCTAGAAATAAAGAGGAAAAAAGATGCCTATTCATTAAAATGCACAAAACAATAAGTTGATGAAAGTATACTTCCCTTGATTTCAGATGCCAAGACATCCAAGGAGGTTTGGGATACCCTTGAGAGATGTTTTGGTACAAGGGGGAGCATTGAAGTTGAAAACCAAGGTGGCTCTGTAGGAGAAGATCTAAAACGAGATGAATATTTTGTTGAATTCCACTCTCCTCAGCCACAGGTGGATGAAGTCTGTGAAGAAATTGCAGAAGTAGTAGAGAGAGAGCACGAAGATGCTTGTGAACCCCACTGTACACAGCTACAGGTGGATGATGATTTAATGATTCCAACAATGGAGCTTGCTGACAAAGATTTGTTGATACCAAAAACATCGCTTGCTGACAAAGATATGATGAATCGAGCAACAGAGCTTGCTAATGCCAGTGACACAACTTACTGATGAAGACTTGACGATTTGAGCAACAAAGCTTTTTGATGATGAATTGTTGATTCTAGAAACAGAGCTTGTTGATGATGATATGGAGATTCCAGAAAATGAGCTTGCTGATGATATGGTAAATCCAGAGACTAATATTGTTGATACAAAATTTGATCAAGATTTATTAGCTAATGATGACTGGTTGCAGATGATGCAACAAAAATATGATATGGACATGATGTTATTTGGTGAGATAATCCCACTTCAGTCAGTGGAAGACAGCCTCTTTCGAGTAGCACACGTTAGTGATGAAAAGACAGAGCATAAGGAAACATAGATAAAGGAAGATGAAAACAAAGAAGTCTGCAAAGAGAAAGTAGAAATAGAGATAGAAGCAGAAGAAGAGAAGGAAGAGGAAGAACCAGAAAAGGAAGCAGAACTGGAGAAATCTCTCATTGCAGACGAGAAGGAGAAAAACCAATGTGATTTTGGAGATTTTTTTACACTTTTTTACACTTACCATTGATTTCCAATGTGCAGGTACATAGATTGATTATGAAGAAGAGTTAAAGTTTATTGAAACATGGCTTGCAACACCATGTCTGGATGAGATCTACACATAATTTGTAGATATCAATGTTGAATATGACATGCATGATGAATATGTCAATGAAGTTCTCATGCATTGGAGTTTTGAATAAATAAGATATTATTCTATTCTTAAGGTGCTGCAGATTGATGATGATAAGCACACTACAAAAGACAATATGTGGTAGTAGCCCACATTTCTTGAAGATGTCGAGGACATTCTTAGACAACCTGGAACAGTAAAATACCTGCACCAACAAATCAATAATTTTAGGTTTGAAGGATACAACAAAGAAAAAACTCTGAAACAATTTAGAGGCTACATAATTTGGAAGAAGAGAAGAAGAAAACCAAATCTAATTGAAGTCAATTTTTTTAATTGTAAGCCTTACTGAGACATAGACCAGCCAATATCTAAATTAAATTTTTATGTCGTTTTAATTAAATGGGAGTGTTAGAGAATGTAATCCCAACCACCTACTAGGTGTTGAAACCGTCATTCCAAGTGTCCAATTTAGTTTGTCATGGTATGAGAGCTAGTTTGTATAAGCCTCCATAGAGAGAAGAAATAGAGCCAAGTTGGAGTAGTAGAGAGGACAGGCAAGCCTGCATAAGACTCTTTGACAGAGAAGTAGAAGTTTGAGGAAAGTTAAAGACACCTCCTGCGAAAAATCAGAAAAAGAAAGAAAAAGCTAGGCAAAGCACGTGAAGGCGTCAGCGAAACGAATTGCAGAAAGGCAGCTCGAGAAATATTAAGGTTGTTCGAAAGGAAAGCAAAGTTAAAAAATTTTGGTGCACTAACGCACTGTTTGAGAAGAGGCTTGGGATTATTAATGCATGCCAGAAGTGAAAGAAGCATGTTAGCATTTCTATTGTAACACACTGCTTGATAAGACTATGAGCGTTACTAACACAAGAGACAAGAAGAATCGGTCATGTTAATATAAATTACTTACAACAATTTTCAACTGACACGAGGACAGACTGAATCAGTAGTGTTAAGCTACACTCTGAACCCAAGTCAGTCACCTGCGTTAAGGTATTTTTGTTCTATAAATCCCATAGAGTTAAAGTCATTTGAAATAATTAAATAAATGAAGGTATTATTTTATTTCATCGTATTTAGTGGATTTTAAGGACTCGTACATTACTTGAAAAAAAAGCATTCAACGTGACTTTTAAAGGCTTTTCTTTAAGGTTTTTAAAAAGGAGGAAGCCCTTTTTATATGGAGTTTTTTTTTTTAAGTTTTTTTTTTTTAACTTTAAATTTTCGAAGGTTAAGGAAAAGAAAATGGCTACAATTTGAAACGATACTTTTAAGTTTTTAAAGGAGATAAAGTGAAAGTTAACGTTTAAAAGCAGATTTTTTGAGGAAAGGAAATTTTTAGAAGCAAGATATTTGATGCATATATAGACTCATTTGTTTGTGGAAGCCAAGCAATGAGGTTATGGGAAAAGTGAAGAGGCTAAAGAGAAAACATAAGATGCTCGAGATCTTTCTAGATCTGGAAACAAAGAGGCAAAAAAATTCCTATGCATTAAAATGCATAAAATAATCAATTGATGAAAGTATACTTCTCTTGATTTCAGATGCCAAGATAGGCAAGGCGGCTTGCGATACCCTTGAGAGATGTTTTGTTACAATGGGGAGCATTGAAGTTGAAAACCAAGGTGTATCTATAGGAGCAGATCTAAAACGAGATGAATATTTTGTTGAATTCCACTCTCCTCAGCCACAGGTGGATGAAGTCTGCAAAGAAATTGTAGAATTAGTAGAGAGAGAGCACGAAGATGCTTGTGAACCCCACTATAAATAGCTACAGGTGGACGATGATTTGATGATTCCAGCAACAGAGCGTGCTGACGAATATTTTATGATACTAGCAACATGGCTTGCTGATGAAGATATGATGAATCGAGGAAATGAGTTTGCTGACAAATATGTGATGATTCTAGCGACAGAGCTTGCTGATGAAGACTTGACAATTCCAGCAATAGAGTTTGCTGATGATGACCTGTTGATTCCAGAAACACAGCTTGTTGATGATGATATGGCGATTCTAGCAACTGAGCTTGCTGATGATATGGTAAATCCAGAGACTAATATTGCTGATACAAAATTTGATCAATATTTATTGGCTAATGATGACTGGTTGCAGATGATGAAACAAAAATATGATATCGACATGGTGCTATTTGGTGAGATAATCCCACTTCAGTCAGTGGAAGACAACTTGTTTGGAGCAGAAAATATTAGTGATGAAAAGACAGAGCAGAAGGAAACAGAGCTAAAGGCATATGCAAAGAAAGAAGTCTGGAAAGAGAAAGAAAAAACAAAGATAGAAGCAGAAGCCAAGAAGGAAGAGGAAAAACCAAAAAAGGAAGGAAAACCGGAGAAAGCTCTCATTACAGTGCAGAAGGAGAAAAACCAATGTGATTTTGGATATGTTTTTACATTTACCATTGATTTCCAATGTGCAGGTACAGAGATTGATTATGAAAAAGAGTTTAATTTTATTGAAACATGGCTTTCAACAACATTTCTAGATGAGATCTACATAGAATATATACATATGAATGTTGAATATGACATGCATGATGAATATATCAATGAAGTAATCATGCATTGGAGTTTTGAAGAAATAATATATTATTATAATCTTATGTTGCAGCAGATTGATGATGATAGGAGCACTATAGAAGACAATACGTGGCAACAGCCCACGTTTCTTGAAGATGTCCAGAACCTTCACCAAAAAATCAAGAAAATGAGGTTTGAAGGATACAACAAAGTGAAAAGTATGAAACAATTTAGAGGCTACAGAATTTGGAAGAAGAGAAGAAGAAAACCAAATCTAATTGAAGTCAATTTTTTTAATTGTAAGCCTCGCTGAGACATAGACCAACATGTATCTGAATTAAATTTTTATGTGGTTGTAATTAAAGAGGAGTGTTAGATAATCTAATCCCAACCACCTGCTAGGTGTCGAAACCATCATTCCAAGTGTCCAGTTTATTTTGTCATGGTATCATAACTAGTTTGCATAAGCCTCCCCAAAGAGTAGCAGCAGAGCCAAGTTGAAGCAGTAGAGAGGAGAGGCAAGCTTGCATAAGACTCTTTGACAGAGCAACAGAATTTTGAGGAAATTTAAAGACACCTCCTGCGAAGAAGCATAAAAGGAAAGGAAAAGCTAGGCAAAGCCCGTGAAGGCGTCGGTGAAACGAATTTCGGAATGGCAGTTCAAGAAATAAAAAGGTTGTTCGAGAGGAAAGAAAAATAGAAAGGTATTTCGACAAATAGAAAGGTTGTTCGAGAAATAGAAAAATTGTTCAGTGAAAGACAACATGTTTGGAGCAGCACATGCCAGAGCAGAAGGAAACAGAGATAAAGGCATATGCAAAGAGAAAGCAGAAACAGAGATAGAAGCAGAAATAGAAGCAAAGAAGGAAGAGGTAGAACCAGAAAAGGAAGCACAACTAGAGAAAGTTCTCATTGTAGAGTAGAAGGAGCAAAACCAATGTGATTTTGGAGATGTTTTTACACTTACCATTGATTTCCAATGTGCAGGTACACAGATTGATTATGAAGAATAGTTAAATTTTATTGAAACATGGCTGGCAACACCATGTATCGATGAGATCTACATAGAATATGTAGATATGAATTTTTAAGATGACATGCATGATGAATATGTCAATGAAGTTCTCATGCATTGGAGTTTTGAAGAAATAAGATATTATTCTAATCTTATGCTACAGCAGATTGATGATGATAATCGCACTATAGAATACAATATGTGGTAGCAGCTGAAATTTCTTGAAGATGTCTAGGACATGATTAGATAGCCTAGAAAAGTAAAATTCCTACACCATCAAATCAAGAAATAGAGGTTTGAAGGATACAACAAATAGAAAAGTATGAAACAATTTACAGGCTATAGAATTTGGGAGAAGAGAAGAAGAAAACCAAATCTAATTGAAGTCAATTTTTTGAATTGTAAGCCTCACTGAGACATAGACCAGCAGGTATCTGAATTAAATTTTTATGTGGTTGTAATTAAAGGGGAGTGTTAGAGAATGTAATCCCAACCACCTGCTAGGTGTCAAAACTGTCATTCCAAGTGTCCATTTCAGTTTGTCATGGAAACAAAGCTAGTTTGCATAAGCCTCCCAAGACAGCAGCAACAGAACCAAGTTGGAGCGGTAGAGAGGAGAGGCGAGCCTACATAAGACTCTTTGACAGAGCAGTATAAGTTTGAGGAAATTTAAAGACGCCTCTTGCAAATAAATAGAAAAATAAAGAAAAAGACAGGCAAAGCCCGTGAAGGCGCCGGTGAAACGAATTGCAGAAAGGAAGTTCGAGAAATAAAAAGGTTGTTAGAGAGGAAGCCAAAATTAAAAAAAATTGGTGCACTAACGCACTGTTTGAGAAGATGATCGGCATTATTAACGCATGCCAGAAGTGAAAGAACCACGTTGGCATTTCTATTGTAGCACACTACTTCAGAAGACTCCCAGCATTACTGACGCAGGAGCCAGGAAGAATCGGTCGTGTTAATATCAATTACTTATAGTGATTTTCAACTGACATGAGGCCGGACTGAATCAGTAATGTTAATCTACATGCGGAACCCGAGTTAATCACATGTGTTAAGGTATTTTTGTTCTATAAAGTGATTTCCCATAGAGTTGGAGTCATTTGCAATAATTAAATACATGAAGGTATTATTTTCTTTCATCGTATTTAATGGATTTTAAGGACTCGTAAATTACTTCAAAAAAAAACATTCAACGTGACTTTTAAAGGCTTTATTTTAAGGTTTTTAAAAAGGAGGAAGCCCTTTTTATATAGAATTTTTTTTTAAGTTTAAAAAATAAAAAATAAAAAATTTCAAAGGATAAGGAAAAGAAAATGGCTGCAATTTGAAAAGATACTTTTAAGTTTTTAAAGGAGATAAAGTGAAAGTGAATGTTTCACGACAAAGAAAATACCCTCTAGCAGAGGTTATAAAGGAGGTTTTTAGTGTTATAAAATTGGCCAAAATTGTTAAAAAAACATATGCTACCACATATGTTTCTGGTAACGAAGGTTTTGGTGGAGCTTTTAACATAATTTTAACACAACTAAAAAAAAAAATGTGCGGCCGAAGGTTATTACGGATGTTTTTTCATCAGTGCTCTTGTCAGGTTTTAACACACTGGTGCATATCGGTAGACAGCGCACTAGGGCAGTCGAATAAGAATGCACCAAGCCGTTAAGGAAAATAACAACATCAGGCCTGGTGTTGGTGATACAATGCACGGGGCCGTTCTAATTGGTCTTGGGATTTGAGTGGTGCCCATAGGTCGTATAAACGCGCTGGTGCATATTTTTATATAAACGCCTCGGTGCATCATATCACAGAAATGCACCAAGGTTTAAAATTGGTATCGGTATTCGTGTGGTGAAAATATGTCATACAAATGCATCGACGCTTATCGACACATAAACATCCCGGTGCATACTATCACACAAATGCGCCGAGCTTTGTAAATGGTATCAATATTCATGTGGTGCTTATTGGTCATCCAAACACAATAGTACATACAATAGAAAAAATGCCCCGGTGCATAGTATCACAGAAACGCGCCGCAATTTATAATTGTTACTGGTATTTTTGCGGTGCTCATAGGCGATAAAAAATCACCGGTGCATATAGATACATAAACGCACCTGAGCGCCGTACCATAAAAATGCCTCAATGTTTTTAACTGGTTTTGGTATTTGTGTGGTCTCGATAGGTAGTATAAATGCACCAGTGCACTTAATAATACAAGCATGCTAGTTTTCATTTTGTATTTTTTATAAACATCGACCTGTGGCGGTGCAATTATTATGATTGTTTTAAATTCATTATTCATCAAAAGCCAACACATATTATAACAATATTCATATTAATTAAATTTTTATTAATGGATTTGGATGTCATGTTTATATTAATTTTTTATATCATATCATAATTATTGTGGTTTTTTAAAATTTATTATTCATCAAAACTCGACACAAATATATGTTATAACAATATTCATATGAATTAAATTTTTATTACTGCATTTGAGAACGAAACTGGAGAACGCAATAGAATAAATTAAAACATTATATATATATATATATATATGAAAAAGACATTCTTTGTCATGTAAAATGGGACAGTTATTGATATCCCTTTATATTTCAATTGGGACACTATGTCCATTACATTAAAGAAAATGTTTGATTTCACACATATTTTTCCAAAAATAGTACAACGCCTTGCTTTTATATCCAAACATAGTGATCATCATTCTTTGCCTAACTTCTATCACTGCTAGAGCTACTTCCATGACTTGGGTTATTTTCAAAAATGTTTTGTTCACGACGTTGATCATTTTATTCTTCTTCACCTTATTCCATCTACAAACATAAAAATAAACTGTAATGACTGTATATACATTGGTGGGAACATTGGTGGGAATAATTAAAATTTCAATATTAAATAATATACATCAATGAAAATCGAAAAGAAATGACATACCAATGCAACAATTGACTCATAAACTGTACACATTCTTTCAAAACCATGTAACATGCCATCTTTCAAGATTTGATCTGTTAGCGTAGTGCCATACTTTGTTTCCTACAAGTTTTATACCCCATAAGAGATCATATATTTAATATTAAAGATTTATTTTTTCTATTAATGATAGACGTAGCTAAGTAAAACCAGATTGATAGATGCTTACAAATTCCACAATTAAGTTTTGATATGCCAACATATACGCACAACCCATATTTAAACCAATTTCAATCAATTCCTATGATGGTTCTTCTTTGTTGTTAGCACCTGTTTGGAGACATTCAATGATAATTTTTGTAAAATAACTTAAAAATACAAAAATGAAATCTAGTTAAGTTGTTATAAGGAAGTAACAATTACTCACAAACTTAGATATCAATCCTTTTCTTCCTTGTCCTCCTGTTTTATGTGCTGAATGGGTTCCATTTTCTTTTCTTTTCTGCAAGAAAATACTTGAAAATTAATATTTAATTTTAAATTGATTATTTATTTTACCTAATGATCAAAAAATTCAATGATTACATATTACATTTAAAGCACATTGTTGTTGAGATGACTCCTCCTGCGATGCAATTTTGTCCATTTCTTCGACCATCTCCTTGCACACCTTTTTGGACATTCCTACCGGCATATTTCTCATATCAGCTCGTTCATCTTTTTTGATTTTCATAATATTCCTGAAAATGTAACATGACAATAAACTATTTAATTTTTATATTGATATATGAAAAGTAAGTATAACAAAAGTGACATTTATAAATAATTCTAGACAAATATGTAAAGGAATATTAATTTTTTCATTCCTTCTTTTTTGTTGTTGTAAATTTTTTCTAATAAAAGTCTGACATGTCTCATTGACCAATTCTCTGGAAACTCTTCCTATAGTTTACATAAAATCTGGTACATGGAATCATTGGTTTGGTTTTTGTATTGTAAATGGAAAGAACGTCTATACATTCATTCCACTAGATCCCTCAAACATTTGTAAAAATTTTTCCCCCTTTCGTTAACTTCCAACACCACTCTAGATGAGCTAACGAGAAATTCATTTTCATTTTCATGTTTTATTTTTTTTCTTTTCTTAGAACAACATTCCTTTTCTGAGTTGTTGGTTCCTGTAGAACATTAAATAGAGGTGAATTAATATACTTTTTCACACATGTTATCTAATATTTTTAATTATATTATTAATGAAAACTAGAAAAAGAAACTCATATTGGATCAATAGTATTTTTTCATTCCATTACCTGATTCATTCTTTCAGAAAGGGTGCATCGACGTTTTTTTTAATATTTACGCAAGGGTCGACATGAATTGAGATCTGACTATGAAGATCCTCCCGTTGGTTGCATGTCTTAGGCTTATATTTAGAAATACAAAGCCTATAAATATAAATTGTAAAACCTTAATTCTGAAATCACAACAAGTGGGAGAAGAAAGGGAAGATACAAAAATAATGTAGGGTATGTTTGTAAAATGGGTTTTTTCTAAAACAGCACGTTGTGCGGTGCGGTGTTCCATAATGTAATAGTACACTTGTGCCATATGTTACATATGGCACACTGATAAAAGAATATTTTTTTATTTAGTTTTAATCAATATAATTCAGAAGTGCGCTTGTATAACTAAGTGCCCCGGTGCGCAAAATTACGCAGGGTGCACCAACGAAAAAAAAAAAAAACTGTATGTTTTTAAGATTGACGCAAGAGCCAACATGGATTTGGATCCGACTATGCAAGTCATCCCATGGGTTGGATTTATTATGAGTACAGAAACCCTATAAAACTAAATTGAAAAGAAAGAGGGAGAAAAAATGGCAGAAACAAAACGAATCTAGGTTTTTGTTTGTAAAAATTGATTTATTTATTTATTTTTTCTTTGTTTCTGAAAACTGCAGAAAAGGTAAAAAATTGCAGAAACAAAAAGCTAAAAAAACAATAAGATTTTATTTTTTGTTTTACTTCATAAAAAACTAGAGAAAAAATAAAATAAAACAATAGACTTTGATTTCTTATTTCAATGCATAAAAAAAGACTACAGAAAAAAGTACAAAAAAACAATAAACTTTACTCACGTCGTTTAAAATTATATGGTACAGGGTTTGAATTACCAGAGGTTTGGAATTCAGATTGTTTGAATACTTCTATTCAAATGTATTTATGTGCTCCACAATGCTCTTGTGTTCTGTTTTCTCCAGGTATGTATCCTGCAAATCTCTGGCTGAATTTTTTTGCAAAAATTGTGAAATAATGAAAAGTGTTTAGTATTTAAAGAAATTTTTTATGAAATTATATTTTTTCAAATATTTTTCTACCCAATTTTCAATGTGCCACTTCTCTTTCACTTAAAGAAAATAGGTTTGCACTTTTTTTTACTACGGTTATTTGTTTGCCGGTGTGTTGTTTAATTCAACCGCATCGGTCCTACTTGTTACAAAAGCGCACCAATGCACAAAATAAAGAACTCGCCGACGTAGTTATCTAAACAGTATGCACCATAATTACATTTAGGTTTGTGCACCAAAGTTTATTTTTGTTTTGTTCAAATGCAGGGAGAAAATATCATATATTATATGAAATGAAAAATTCTTCAAAATCCAGCTCGTTCCATAATATTTCTCAAAGTCCATCGCGGAGTTTTCCCTATCCATGTGGAGACTAATATTTTCTTCAAATTTGTTTTATTTTTTCACTGTCTAATTGAATTTATGTATGTTTTTTATCCATGTAGTCAATCATGCACAACTTAATTAAATTTATAATGTATAAAAATTTCCAAGTTCATGGAGATTCATCATCGAGTTTAGATGCACAAAATTATATTCAAAGTACTGTTCCAAAACATCTAAAGTTCTTCTTAGGAGTTTCATACCACAAGACCCATTTGATAGATGAAAATGAACAGCCACTTCACCATGCCAGTTGTAACAATATTGCATCTTCTAGCCACAATCCTGGGAACAATTATGGTAATTATAATTAAAATTTTTTGGTATATATATTGATTAATATTTAATTATTTCAACATCAAACCAATTTACAATCATGCAATATTGTCAATGTGGTTACTAATTGATATCATAATATTTTGTACTAATCATGTCCAATTATTATTTTTTAATAATTAGGATTCTAGTGATGATGAACGACCTACCTATCATATTCCATTGCACCCCACAAAAATGTCAAATCGAGAGAAGACTGAATTAAGAGAAAAAATCAGAGAGGAACAATACCAAGAATTGTTGAATCAACCACCGATTCAATTCTCGCTACGTTCAGATTCACCAATTAGGAATGACTACATCAATAGTAGTTCTTCACAAGCTCCCAATGGAGACAATCAAATAGAGGTTGGTATGGATGATCACTTAAGGGATACGACTGCCATGGAGACAATTTTGTTAGATGCATTCCAAAATGATGATCAGCTAGGGGATGATGCTCATATCACTGACACCTTTTTTGAAAGCCTTAAATTTTCTTCCACCACCCCTCTATTTGGACACAGAGGTCAATCAAATTCTACCCAGTTGGGGAAAATGATGTTACTGTACAACTGGAAACCAAAGTATGGCTTGTCAAATGCATGTTTCTCTGAAATTTGGAGGTAAGTTACCATAAAGTACTTCCGGCCTTATATATAAATTTGAAATATAATCAGTACACCACAATGAACATTAAAAATGTTAAATTTTATGAACGTTAATAATTATATCTACATTAATGTAAATTTATTAATATAGTTTTCCATGATCACCAACTACAGGTTATTTAAAGATAATGTTCTTCTGAGTGATAATGTCTTGCCCGGTAGCTGCGAGGAGGCAAAAAAATTGTTGAAAATGTTGGGTGTTGAGTACATATCATATGATGCATGTCCAAATGATTGTATTCTATATAGAGGAGAATATGTAGAAAAATAGATGTGTCTAAAATGTGGGCATGACAGGTATGATAAATAAAAAAAATAAGGGTAAATCACGTACTGGTCCTCTTTTTAAGATATTGAGGCACATGCCTATAATCCCAAGGATTCAAAGGCTCTTTCATTTCAAAGAATTATCTATGTTGCAGGGATGGAATGCCTCACACAGAAGTGATTTGGGACTTATGCGAATACCAACTAATTCAATAGCCATGAAGAATATAGAGGATACATGGCCCGAAAAATTCAAGAATGAAGTACGAAGTCTATGACTCAGCATAGCCATGGATGGCGTCAACCCATATTCCCTCCAGAACACCAACTATTATGTTTGGCCTGTAGTAGTGATCAATAACAATATCCCCCCATTGTTGTCCGTGAAGAATGAACATCTTATGTTGGCTCTCATAGTCCCAGGTACAAGACAAGTGAAGAATATGGATGTCTACTTACAACCACTGGTCGATGAATTGAAGGAATTATGGGATGGGATAAATGTATATGATGTATCAAGGCCCATCATAGCAGAGAGGAGGTTTACGTTGTATGGCATATGTGCTTACACGACACATGATTATCCAGGCTTAGGAGTTTGCTCTGGTAAATTTTATGTTTAATTTATTTATTTGTTTATATATAATGTAACAATATTCTTTCACATATTAGTTATTTAATTTGTTGTAATATTATTTTCTGATCTTCATGATAGTCTTTCACGTGCCATGCATATTAATTAATGTATACAAGTATAATCTCCCAAGTCTTGTAACAAAAGGGTATTTTGGATGTAAATGTTGTGGACCTTCTTTGAAAGCTAGATGGTCCAAGGACCTACGAAATCCAGTGTATGATTGCTCCAGGATATTCCTACCAAAACATCACCCTTACAGAAGAGCAACATCCACTTTCAATGGTAAACAAGAAATAACCCAAAGACCTCCAATAATGACACCAGCTGAATGGCTTAGAGAATATGAGAGGGATAAGGAGTTCATAGAAATGTTCGATTCAAATGGGGAGCCTAAGTTCGATGATCCAGATTTCTTCAGCACCTATGTTGAGAAATTTCCCATTGCGATGAAAAGGAAATCTATCTTTTATGAACTCCCATATTGGGAGCATCTTAAGATTGCCCACTTATTAGATCCCATGCATATATTTAAAAATGTTTCATATTATTTATGGAGGCACATATCATCGAAACAAAGTGACACATTGGTGGTTAGGAAAGATCTCATTACTTCAAAAACTAAAAATAAATATTAGCCAAGATGATTATAAAATACAGGATCAGAGGCAGGCGTTGGTCCCTCTAATTCATGGCTTTTCAAAGAAGGTGATGTCCCATGGATTTTAAAAAAAGATGATATATCTTTGGCAAAGGAAGTTACAATGGATGTGAGTGTTCCAACTTCATATGGGTCTTCACTACGACACTACTTCACCGTGGATGACCATTTGTCGGGGTTGAAATCGCATGACCATTTGAATCTTCTAAGAGTACGTATAATGTCAAACGCATGATTTTTTGATTTTTTATATTAATAAATTTTATCCCATGCACCGGTGATCATAAAACATAACTAATTTTGTATATTATTGCACGTTTTTATAACTTTGCATTTTCATTATCCTTTGTTTGTGCATGGGTGTCTGAAACGTGAATTCCCTCAAGACCTAGGACATTCCATATCTAAATTATCTACATTTGTACGTTGGATCATGTCAAAGGAGATTCATGTGGCTAGCATTCCATGGTGGCATCAAGAGATAGTTGAGATTGTTTGTATGTTTGAGAAGGAACTATCGACGAGTTTCATGGACTTACAGGTCCATCTTCTAATCCACCTGGTAGATGAGGTTGAGTTAGTTGGGGTTTTTTCTTGTCCTTGGATGTTCTTCTTAGAGAGGTACATGAAAAAATTGAAAGGTTTTGTTCGACAAAGGGAAAAACCCGAGGGGTCTATGAAAAAGGGGTACATATCATATGAGTCTTTCTACTATGCCAGTAAGTACATCAAGCAGATCGACAATAGACTAGGTGCGGTGATTTGGGGCGATGAATTGGATGAAGACAAAAGAGAAGGAGAGTTGCTCCAAACAAGTGGAAAAAAGTGTTTGATAAAGAGTAAGCGACTTATAATTTTTCAAATTTACAAAAAGTAATTAATTATATTCATGTTGAACTTTGATATAATGTATATTTTGATCTCTAAATATAATATAATGTTGGTTTGATTTTATCAGTGAATGCAGAAATTGAAGCAATCAATAAATTCATTCTTTATAATTCTGAAGCGACACAACCGTGGGTTGCATTATACGAACAAAAAAGAATGAAACGGGATATTGACAGGAAAGAATTCAGACAGTTTAATGGTAGAAGAGTGACTTATCCCGATCAGTTAAAGGATAATATGCCAAAAATATGCCCCAAAAGTTGGGTTGCTAAGCAAGTCAGATAGAAATACGGTGCTACCGGTCGTTACCCGCGTGCTGAAGAGGATGCGCTAAACATAGGGATTGGGTTCAGCAACACGATAATAATTTATATGTAAATTTGAAATGTTTTAACTGTTGGATTATTATTTATAATACATATGACACTTATATGATTTTTTAAACTTTTTTATAATAGGTGCATTTGTTCCCATTTATGTGGGCATATGGACATCATTTTCGCACAGAAAATGCCAATGCTGGAAACATCACACAAGACTGCGGAGTGGAAGTTGAGTTTGATCAATCTAGTCAATCTAGCCACTGTGATCAACAACTAGTAAGAGGGACATTAGGTTACGTCGGAAAGATACAAGAGTTCATTGAAGTGGATTTTTCTTCTTTCCAATGTGTTATTTTTAGGTGCAAGTGGTGGGACACCTTTGATCAGAATAATGTAAAGGAATATCGTGATAGTAGGTTGATATTTATCAACTCTAGAAAGATGTGGGATGAAGCTAAGGAGCTCTATGTTTTCCCTAAACACTGCAACCAGGTGTTTTTATACCCAGATGTGTTGGATAGGGATTGATGGTTCGTATTGACACATGACCCTAGATCAAAACATATTTTTGACAACAATAGTGTTATCATGCCATGTGATCTAGAGGATAATGAGGGTGATCATGATGAGAACCGAGAGTGATATGGTATAATATGTTTTATTTCATCAATATTTATACTTCTTGAGATGAATTTTTCAAAATATTAATGTAATATGTATTAATTTGAATTAATTGCTAATTTGCATTATGTTAATGTTAAAATTAATAATTCACTTGATAATTTGGTATTATGTACTTGATTTGAAAAACAATGGTGTACTGTATAAATTAATTCTTTTTTTTTTTTTATCTAAGATCATAATAAAATAATGATAATTCTAGTTAAATACAGGAATTTATTTGCATTATTTTCTAAATTTCCTTATGCTACAATAAATCATATTATTCTGTATTTATTATTTTACAATTATTTAAAATTTACAAATTAAAAAATCTTAATAAATTAATTTCACCTTAATACAATTGAAATTTTACAAATATTCTACATACAATTACAATTGTAAAAAGAATTAGAATTGGAATTATTAGAATTAGAATTACAATTTTACAATTTCACGTACAATAACAATTTTAGAATTTTACATATATACAACTACAATTACAAGTTAGAAATTTACATATATGTCATTACAATTACAATTTTAGAATTTTAAGTACAATTAAAAATACAAATATTACAAATTTACAATATCATGATCATTTGCTATTTATAAATTAATTAATAAACATCACGTTCAAGATAAGCATCGTACAAACATCATATTTGACTAAAAAACACATTCAAAATAACTTACTGCATCATCGTGATCATGATCATCTAACAAAACACAATTAACATTACATATTAACATCATCAGTACAACACAAACATCAAATATACATCTCATGCTATCAGATACACATAATGATGAACACCAACATGTAAACTAAGTACAACTGCAAAATGAACATAAAATAGATGGACCATATAATATATATATATATATATATATATATACACACAACTGAATAATGGTAAAAATATACAACTGTAATATAAATTTCATGGATCAGCTGATGATCATGCCTCATCTTTATGATGACTACTGGTAGATGCTACTGGAGGCTCTGCACGCAAATATGGTGCAGGGCTTTGAACGATCATGAGATTTCAATGGTATGCTGCATCTTAGACACTGTCCATCATGTGTTGTGGCTTGCTCGTAACATGCAACAGTCCTCTTCAGTCACGTAAAAGTCCCCATCAGTCCACATTAGGCTGTACATGTCACGTGGCATTCCTCTCCACATCTGTAAGAGCCTATCATCGACCTCTATATTTTTGAAATCAGCGGGGCAGATGCCCACCTCAACAAGCAATGCAATGAGTTGGTCGCCCAAATCCATCCTTTATCTATCATTGCTCATACATCGACCGTGAGCTGGTGCACCAGCAGGAGCAGGTCTATGATCATTTGCACCGGCCTCCTGCTAATCCTCAACATCAATATCATCAAGATCATCAAGATCATCCATAACTGGATCAGCTGGTGGTGGCGTCATATCCTCGCCATCATAAGAGCCAATTTCTGCAAAATATATACAAGTACACAATAATAATTAGACAATTTCATTAAACAATTTAGTAAAAACAAGTTAAAGAAAATTTTAGAATAAATTTAAATAAAACAGTAATATTACCTCTATCATCTGGTGGCTCATCATCTGTGAAGAGGATGTTGGCACACCCTCACCAATCCAACACTCCATAAGGAGAAGGAACCATAATGAAGGGATTCTCAAAAACACTTGCTAGAAACCCTAGTGCATCATTTGATATCCTCGCTAGAAATAGAGTCTCCTCCCTCTTGGGCATCCTCTGCCCGCACATATGCATGTGTGCCTCAGTTATCAACCTATGAGGCTACCAAAGAAAAGAAGGTCTCATCTCTAGAAACCTCTCAAAAAATAAACAAAAAAGCTCTGAAGCAAAAGGGAAGTTGACCCTCCCTTCTACATGAGCACGACATCTATCTAATGTTGTACAGAACTACCATAAAAAAATGGCAGACCACCTGAAAAGTTGTGGCTATTGTAGTAAATAATCAACATAATATAAAAGCTAGCAACTAATGTATTTCCTATCACTGGTGTTGTGCGAAATGGTGTAAATGATAAGTGAGAGACACTGGACCTCCTCACCACCAAACACACCAATATGTAACTATCCTCCAAAGATATGAAAATATGAAGGTGACAAGATGTCCACCCTAATGTATCTGTGGGAGTAAACTAATTGAATCCCTACCACACAGCCAACTAGAACCTCGAGGAATGAGGGAAAATCCACCCCTCTCCTCGAAATCCCTGTAATAAAATAAACATCCTCCTTAGTGGGCATGTACCACTGGTCGATACCAACTCGGAAAGCCTATCGTTGGGCATTCCACCTTTATATAAGATGTCTCAAAAGACCACTATGGGACTTTAGGGAATTAGCCTCCTCATAGAACCTAAGGAGGCATACCTACCTTAGGAGCCCCTGTGTCGCTGTTGTAATAGGGCAAGGGTACGCATCTCTCTCCCTCTCTCTTGCCTCCCACAGGTGAACCATATATTGTTCCACCTGTTGTTGTTTTTGTTGCTCCTCTTCTCTCCTTTCACGTCTCTGAATGAATGACACATGTATTTACAAATATATGTATATAAATATTTTTTAAAAAATAAATAAAACAACAGATGGTGCACTAAAAACATAGTCACTTACCTGTAACGGTGCATCCGTACACAGATACACATCGTCTACGGTGCACATAATGATATAAAAATCACTGGGAGCGGTGCTCCAGAAAATATTTTTAGCGCACCGTTCACTAAGTGCGGTGTCAGGAGGCCGGTCCGCTAACTTCACTATATGCCCCTGGGCTTATAGCTAAGTCAGCACACTACCCTCCTACCACCGTACATAGTTGTACAGTGCGGCCAGGTATCCGAGCGCACCGATCTCTGTCGTAAAATTTACAACTACACTGTGTGCCTTTGGAATCCACCCTGGAACTGGTATGGATAAACTTAGCACCAGTTCACTAACCCCTACCATTCACAATGTCGATTGGCAGTTCCGGTGCACCGAAAAACTTGCGTGCCATAGGGCAAAGAAGCTCATCAATGCACCGGGTGGCCGCGATTCAACATTATCAACGGTGTGGCCCAGTGAATGACCACACCACACTTTTTAAAAATTTTAAAATTACACTATGTGCCTCGCAGTACTGCCCCAGAACTGGTGTGGACACCTTCAACACTGGGTGTAATACGGCCTGTAAATTTACAGGCAGCACCGCGACCGGTGCGAGCAGAATGACTCGAGAGCACTGCGCAACAATTTTGTTATTTTAATGGTTAATTTTAAAGTTTTTTCAAATTAAAATCCAATAAAAGGTTTAATTATGGAAAAACTAGAAAAATACATGTACATTTACCCGTCAAGGAGGCATATTTGCTGCACAATTTAAAAAAGAAAATATATACATTATTTTATAAAAATGAAGCTGGAGATGAGTGGTAATGTACAACAGCAGTGCATGCAATAAGTGCAATGGGAGAATGGATGTTAGTGCGGCTCAAGCAAGGATAACTTGCACCGGTGCTTGAGAGCTCTGTAGGACTGACAAAAGTGAAAAATGGGGTCTTTTGGCTATATTGTTTATTTTATTTAACCTTGTTTCGGTGCACTGGGTTTTTACTGGAGTACCAGTGCATTGTATTATTGCCACACTGGGCTCTTTATGTTTTACCATGCTTCTGGGAGGCACTGGGGCATCGTAACTATGATGCTTCGTTGTGCTACAGTAACGAGATGCACTAGTAACGGCGTCCGGTGAACCAATCATTTTTGCGGTTTTTTGGCCATACTTTTTTTATTTAACCCTATTCCGGTGCACGAGACTTTTACTGTAGTACCGGTGCATGTCCTGTATGCTGCCCCAGGCTCTTTCTGTTTTGTGTGCTTTTAGGAGGCACTGGGGTGGCATATTTTTAATGCACCAGTGCTCTACATTAATATGACGCACCGGTGACAGTGTTCGGTGAACCAATGATTTCTGGGGTTTTCTGGCCATAATTTTTTTTTATTTAACCCTCTTCCGATGCGCAGGATGTTTTCTGGAGTACCAGTGTGTTGTATTTATGGTGCACTGGGCTCTTTATGTTTTGGCGCGCTTTTAGGAGGCACTAGGGTGGAGTATTTGTAAAACACCGGTGCTCTATGTTATCATGACACACCAGTGACAGTGTCAGGTGAACCAATGATTTCTGTGGTATTTTAGCCATAATTTTTTCTTTTTAACCCTATTCCGGTGCATGGAATTTATGGGCCCCTAGTGCGTTTCCATAATTCCACCCTGGGAAGTTTATGTTTCACTCACTTAAGTGACGCGTCGCGGCATGGCTATATGACGCATCGGGGCTGTACAGTAACCGGATGCATCGATAATGGTGCCTAGTGAATCAATGATTTTTGTGGTTTTTTTGCTGTAATTTTGTTTGTTTTTAACCCTTTTTCAGTGCGCAGCATTCACGGGGAGCTCGGTGCATTTCAGTCATTCGGCACTGGGTTGTTTATGTTTCGAGCACTTTTCATGAGGCACCGACGCTGACGATATGACACGCACCGGTGCAGTTTTTGAATTAAAAGCACCAGGAGGGTGTGTACAGAGCGCACTGTTTCCACTGTGCCAATGTTTTATGCAATTTTTTTGCCGTATTTATTTTTATTTAACCATCCAATGGTGGGCACGTTTTTTGGGCGCCCTGGTGCATTTCATTTATTCCACACCGGGCAGTATCTGTGTGGTCAACATGTAAATCACCGGTGCTCTAAAAAATTAAAATGCGTCAGGCCTGTGTGTACGGAGCGCATGGTGTCCGATGCACTAATTTATGTAATGCACCGGTTCTTTGTCATATGGAATGCACCGGTGCAATTTAGGTTGATAAGAGCATCGAATGAAATACATCCACAAAAACCTCCACCTTCCAACCTCCTCTAGGACCCTTTGCTAGTCATGTAACAATCCTCAGCAATCCACATCAGGCTGTACATGTCACGTGGCATGCCTCTCCACATCTGTAAGAGCCTATCATCGGCCTCTATATCTGTGAAATCAGCGGGGCGGATGCCCACCTCAAAAATAAATGCAATGAGTTGGTTGCCCAACTCCATCCTTTATCTAGCATTGCTCATACATCGACCGCGGGCCGGTGCACCAGCAAGAGCAGGTCTATGATCATTTGCACCAGCCTCCTGCTAATCCTCAGCATCAATATCATCAATATCATCAAGATCATCCATAACTGGATCATCTGGTGGTGGCAGAATATCCTCGACATCATAAGAGCCAATGTCTGCAAAATATATACAAGTACACAACAATAATTAGACAATTTCATTAAACAAATTAGTAAAAAAAAATTAAAGAAAATTTTAGAATAGATTTAAATAAAACAATAATATTACCTCTATCATCTGGTGGCTCATCATTTGTGAAGAGGCTGATGGCATACCCTCACCAATCCAACACTCCATAAGGAGAAGGGACCATACTGAAGGGATTCTCAAAAACACTGGCTAGCAACCCTAGTGCATCATCTAATATCCTTGCTAGAAATAGAGTCTCCTCCCTCTTGGGCATCATTTGCCCCCACATATGCATGCGTGCCTCAGTCATCAACCTATGAGGCTACCGAAGAAAATAAGGTCTCATATCCAGAAACGTCTCAAAAAATAAACAAAAAAGCTCTGAAGCAAAAGGGAAGTTGACCCTCCCTTGTGCACGAGCACGACATCTATCTAATGTTGTACAGAACTACCATAAAAAAATGGCAGACCACCTAAAAAGTTGTGGCTATTGCAGTAAAGAATCAACATAATATAAAAGCTAGCAACTAATGTATTTCCCATCACTGGTGTTGTGCGAAATGGTGGAAATGATAAGTGAGAGACACTGGACCTCCTCACCACCAAACGCACGAATATGTAACTGTCCTCCAAAGACCTGAAAATATGAAGGCGACAAGATGTCCACTAGAATGTATCTCTGCGAGTAAACTAATTGACTCCCTACCACACAGCCAACTATAACCTCGAGGAATGAGGGAAAATCCACCGCTCTCCTCGAAAGCCCTGTAATAAAATAAAAATCCTCCTTAGTGGGCATGTACCACTGGTCGATACCAACTCAGAAAGCCTATTGTTGGGAATTCCACCTTTAGATAAGATGTCTCAAAAGACCACTATGGGACTTTAGGGAATTAGCCTCCTCATAGAACCTAAGGAGGCATACCTACCTTAGGAGCCCCTTTGTCACTGTTGTAATAGGGCGAGGGTATGCATCTCTCTCCCTCTCTCTTGCCTCCCACGGGTGAACCATATATTGTTCCACCTGTTGTTGTTTTTGTTGCTCCTCTTCTCTCCTTTCACGTCTCTGACTGATTGACACATTAAACACATTTTTTTAATTAAATGACACATGTATTTACAAATATATGTATATAAATATTTTTTGAAAAATAAATAAAACAACAGATGGTGCGCTAAAAACATAGTCACATACCTGTAATGGTGCATCCGTACACAGATATACACCGTCTACGGTGCACATAATGATATAAAAAGCACTGGGAGTGGTGCTCCAGAAAATATTTTTAGTGCACCGTTCACTAAGTGCGGTGTCAGGAGGCCAGTGCGGTGACTTCATTATATGCCCCGGGGCTTAT
Source organism: Pinus albicaulis (assembly GCA_034641835.2). NCBI lineage: Eukaryota > Viridiplantae > Streptophyta > Pinopsida > Pinales > Pinaceae > Pinus > Pinus albicaulis. The sequence continues at coordinate 514,752,597 of CM076574.1, read as the reverse complement.
AGCGAAGTCAACACACTGCCCTCCTACCACCGTACATAGTTGTACAGTGTGGCCAGGTGTCCGAGCGCACCGCTCTTTTTCGTAAAATTTACAACTACACTGTGTGCCTTTGGAATCCGCCCTGGAACTGGTACGGATACACTTAGCACCAGTTCACTAACCCCTACCATTGACAATGTCGATTGGCAGTTCCGGTGCGCCGAAAAACTTGTGTGCCACATTGCGGATAAGCTCATCAATGCACTGGGTGGCTGCGATTCAACATTATCAACGCTGTGGCCTGGTGAATGACCACACCACACTTTTTAAAAATTTTAAAATTACACTATGTGCCTCGTGGTACTGCCCCAGAACTAGAGTGGACACCTTCAACACTGGGTGCAATACGACCTGTAAATTTACAGGCAACACCACGACTGGTGCGAGCAGAATGACTTGAGAGCACCGCACGACAATTTTGTTTTTTTAATGGTTAATTTTAAAGTTTTTTCAAATTCTAATCCACTAAAAGGTTTAATTATGGAAAAACTAGAAAAATACATGTACATTTACCCGTCAAGGAGGCATATTTGCTGCACAATTTAAAAAAGAAAATATGTACATTATTTTATAAAATTCAAGCTGGAGATGGGTGGTAATGTACAGCAGAAGTGCATGCAATAAGTGCAATGGGAGAACGGATGTTAGTGCGGATCAAGAAAGGATAACTTGCACCGGTGCTTGAGAGCTCTGTAGGACTGACAAAAGTGAAAAATGGGGTTTTTTTGCCATATTATTTATTTTATTCAACCTTGTACCAGTGCGCCGAGTTTTTACTCGAGTACCAGTGCATTTTATTAATGCCACACTGGGCTCTTTATGTTTTACCGCGCATCTCGGAAGCACTATGGCATCGTAACTATCATGCACCATTGTGCTACAGTAACGAGATGCACCAGTAACGGCGTCCAGTGAACCAATCATTTTTGCGGTTTTTTGGCTGTAATTTTTTTATTTAACCCTATTCTGGTGCACGAGACTTTTACTGTAGTACCGGTGCATGTCCTGTATGCTACCCCGAGCTCTTTCTATTTCGTGTGCTTTTAGGAGGCACCGGGGTGGCATATTTTTAATGCACCAGTGCTCTACATTAATATGACGCACCGGTGACAGTGTTTGGTGAACCAATGATTTCTGGGGTTTTCTGGCCATAATTTTTTTTTATTTAACCCTCTTCCAGTGTCCAGGATGTTTTCTGGAGTACCAGTGTGTTGTATTTATGGTGCACTGGGCTCTTTATGTCTTGGCACACTTTTAGGAGGCACTGGGGTGGAGTATTTGTAAAGCACCAGTGCTCTATGTTATCATGACACACCAGTGACAGTGTCAGGTGAACCAATGATTTCTGCAGTATTTTAGCCGTAATTTTTTTTTTATTTAACCCTATTCCGGTGCGTGGAATTTATGGGCCCCTGGTGCGTTTCCATAATTCCACCCTGGGAAGTTTATGTTTCACTCGCTTAAGTGACGCGCCAGGGCATGGCTATATGATGCATCGGGGCTGTACAGTAACCGGATGCATCGGTAATGGTGCCTAGTGAACTAATGATTTTTGTGGTTTTTTTGCTGTAATTTTGTTTGTTTTTAACCCTTTTTCGGTGCGCGGCATTTACGGGGAGCCCGGTGCATTTCAGTCATTTGACACTGGGTCTTTTATGTTTCGAGCACTTTTTATGAGGCACCGAGGCTGACGACATGACACGCATCGGTGCATTTTTTGAATTAAAACCACCAGGAGGGTGTGTACAGAGCGGACTGTTTCCAATGTGCCAATGTTTTATGCGATTTTTTGCCGTATATATTTTTATTTAACCATCCAATGGTGGGAAATTTTTTTGGGCGCCCTGGTGCATTTCATTTATTCCACACCGGGTAGTATCTGTGTGGTCAACATGTAAATCACCAGTGCTATAAAAAAAAAAAAATGCGTCGGGCCTGTGTGTACGGAGCGCATGGTGTCCGGTGTGCCAATTTTTGTAATGCACCGGTTCTTTTTCATATGGAATGCACCGGTGCAATTTAGGTTTATAAGAGCACCGAACGAAATACATCCACAAAAACCTCCACCCGCCAACCTCCTCTAGGACCCTTTGCTAGAAACAGACATCTGGAGTATTTTTATGTGGGGTTCCTCAAAAACATCTGCTAGAGAGTATTTTACTAGTAGTGCTTAAAAGGAGATTTTTCGAGAAAAGGGAAACTTTAGAAGAAAGATATTTGATTCATATATAGACTCATTTTTTTATGTAAGCCAAGAAATGAGTTTATGGGAAAAGCAAAGAGGCTAAAGAGAAAACAAAAGATGTTCGAGATCTTTTTAGATCTGGAAATAAAAAAAGACGCCTATGCATTAAAATGCATTAAAGAATCAGTTGATGAAAGTATAATTCCCTTGATTTAAGATGCCAAGACAGCCAAGAAGCCTTAGGATACCCTTAAGAGATGTTTTGAAACGAGGGGAAGTGTTGAATTTGAAAACCAAGGTGGATCTGTAGGAGTAGATCTAAAACAGGATGAATATTTTGTTGAATTCCGCTGTGCTCAACCACAGGTGGATGAAGTATGCGAATAAATTGCAGAAGTAGCAGAGAGAGAGCACAAATATGCTTGTGAACCCCACTGTGCATAGCTATAGGTGGACAATGATTTGATGATTCCAACAACAGAGCTTGCTGATGAATATTTGATGATACCAACAACATGGCTTGTTGAGGAAGATATGATGAATCTAGCAACAGAGCTTGCTGATGAATATGTGATGATTCCAATGACACAGCTTGCTGATGAAGAATTGACGATTCCAACAATAGAGTTTGTTGATGATGACTTGTTGATTCCAGCAACACAGCCTGCTGATGATGATATGGCGATTCTAGCAATGAGCTTGCTAATGATATGGTAAATCTAAAGACTAATATTGTTGATACAAAATTTGATCAAGACTTATTAGCTAATGATGACTTGTTGCAAATGATGCAACAAAAATATGATATCGACATAATGCTATGGGGTGAGATAATCCCACATCAGTCAGTGGAAGACAACTTGTTTGGAGCAGCACACATTAGTGATGAAAAAATGGAGCAGAAGGAAACATAGATAAAGGCAGATGCAAACAAAGAAGTGTACAAAGAGAAAGCAGAAACAAACATAGAAGCAGAAGTAGAGAAGGAAGAGGCAGAACCAGAAAAGGAAGCACAACCTGAGAAAGCTCTCATTGTAGAGCAGAAGGAGCAAAAAAAATGTGATTTTGGAGATGTTTTTACACTTACCATTGATTTCTAATGTGAGGGTACACAGATTAATTATGAAGAGGAGTTAAAGCTTATTGAAATATGGCTTGCAACACTGTATCTGGATGAGATCTACATAGAAAATATAGATATGAATGTTGAATATTACATGCATGATGAATATGTCAATGAAGTTCACATGCGTTGGAGTTTTGATGAAATAAGATATTATTCTAATCTTATGTTGCACCAGATTGATGATGATAAGTGCACTACAGAAGGCAATATGTGGTAGCAGCCCACTTTTCTTGGATATTTGCAGGACATGCTTAGAAATCCTGGAACAGTAAGATACCTGAACCAACAAATCAAGACACTGAGGTTTGAAGGACACAACAAAGCGAAAAATCTAAAACAATTTAGAGGCTACAGAATTTGGAAGAAGAGAAGAAGAAAACAAAATGTAATTGAAGTCGATTTTTTAATTGTAAGCCTCTCTGAGGCATAGATCAGCAGGTATCTAAACTAAATTTTTATGTGGTTGTAATTAAAGGGGAGTGTAAGACAATGTAATCCCAACCACCTTCTAGGTGTGGAAACTGTCATTCCAAGTGTCCATTTCAGTTTTTCATAGTATCAGAGCTAGTTTGCATAAGCCTCCGAAGAGAGCAGCAATAGAGCCAAGTTGGAGCAGTAGGTAGGAGAGGCAAGCCTACATAATACTCTTTGATAGAGCAGAAAATTTTTGAGGAAAGTTAAAGACACCTCCTGTGAAGAAGTACAAAAAGAAAGAGAAAGCCAGGAAAAGCCCATGAAGGCACCGGTGAAACGAGTTGCAGAAAGGCAGTTCATAGAAAGGATCTGTAGGAGCAGATCTAAAATGAGATGAATATTTTGTTGAATTCCATTGTACTTAGCCACAGGTCGATGAAGTCTGTGAAGAAATTGCAGAAGCAGTAGAGAGAGAGAGAGCATGAAGATGCTTTTGAACCGAACTGTACACAACTATAGGTGGATGATGATTTGATGATTCTAGCAATGGAGCTTGCTAACGAATATTTGATGATACAATCAACATGGCTTCCTGAATATGATATGATGAATCCAACAACAGAGCTTGCTGACGAATATGTGATGATTCCAGTGACACAACTTGCTGATGAAGACTAGATGATTCCAACAATAGAGATTCTTGATGATGACTTATTGATTCCAGCAACACAACTTGCTGATGATGATATGGCGATTCTAGCAACTGATCTTACTGATGATATGGTAAATCCAGAGACTAATATTGTTGATACAAAAATTGATGAAGATTTATTGGCTAATGATGACTGGTTGCAGATGATGCAACAAAGATATGATATTGACATTATGCCATTTGGTGAGATAATCCCACTCCGGTTAATGGAAGACAACTTGTTTGGAGCAGCACATGTTAGTGATGAAAAGATAGAGCAGAAGGAAACAGAGATAAAGTTAGATGCAAAGATAGAAGTCTGTAAAGAGAAACAAGAAACAAAGATAGAAGCATAAGCAGAGAAGGAAGATGTAGAACCAGAAAAGGAAGCACAACCGGAGAAATCTCTCATTGCAGAGTAGAAGGAGCAAAACCAATGTGATTTTTGAGATATTTTTACATTTACCATTGATTTCCAATGTGTAGGTACACATATTGATTATGAAGGGGAGTTATAGTTTATTGAAACATGGCTTGAAACACCATGTCTAGATGAGATCTACACATAATATTCAGATATGAATGTTTAACATGACATGCATGATGAATATGTCAATGAAGTTCTCGTGCATTGGAGTTTTGAAGAAATAAGATATTATTCTAATCTTATGTTGCAGCAGATTGATGATGATAAGTGCACTACAAAAGACAATATGTGGAAGAAACCCACATTTCTTGAAGATTTCCAGGACATGCCTAGACAACCTGAAACAGTAAAATAACTCCACCAACTAATCAATAAACTGAGGTTTAAAGGATACAGGAAAGAGAAAACTCTGAAACAATTTAGAGGCTACAAAATTTGGAAGAAGAGAAGAAGAAAACCAAATCTAATTGAAGTCAATTTTTTTAATTGTAAGCCTCGGTGGGACATAGACTAGCAGGCATCTGAATTAAATTTTTATGTGGTTGTAATTGAAGGGCAGTGTTAGAGAATGTAATCCCAACCACCTGCTAGTTGTCGAAACTGTCATTCCAAGAGTCCAGTTCAGTTTGTCATGGTATCATAGCTAGTTTGTATAAGCCTCCCCAGAGAGCAGCAACGGAGCCAAGTTGGAGCAGTAGAGAGGAGAGGCGAGCCTGCATAAGACTCTTTGATAGAGCAGCAAAATTTTGAGGAAAGTTAAATATGCCTCCTGCGAAGAATAAAAAATAGAAAGAAAAGGCCAGGGAAAGCCCGTGAAGGCCCCGGCAAAATGGAAAGAAAATTTAAAATTTTTTGGTGCATTAACGCATTGTTTGCGAAGAGGCTTGGCATTATTAACCCATGCCATAAGTGAAAGAACCGTGTTAGCATTTCTGTTGTAAGACATTTCTTGAGAAGACTCCCAGTGTTGCTAAAGTAGGAGCTAAGAAGAATCAGTCACGTTAATATCAATTACTTACAGTGATTTTAAACTGATGCGAGGCCGGACTGAATCAGTGGCGTTAAGCTACACGCTGAACCTAAGTTAATCACCTACGTTAAGGTATTTTTCCTCTATAAAGTGATTCTGATAGATTTAAAGTCATTTGCAATAATTAAATAAATGAAGGTATTCTTTTCTTTCATCTTATTTAATGGATTTTAAGGACTCATACATTACTTCCAAAAAAAGCATTCAACGTGTCTTTTAAAGGCTTTATTTTAAGATTTTTGAAAAGGAGGAAGCCCCTTTTATATAGAATTTTTTTTTTTAAATTTAAAAAAAGAAAAAAAACCTTTAAATTTTCAAAGGTTAAGGAAAAGAAAATGGTTGCAATTTGAAAAGATACTTTTAAGTTTTTAAAGGAGATAAAGTGAAATTGAATTTTTAAAAGGAAATTTTTTGAAGTAAGATATTTTATGCCTATATGGACTCATTTTTTTGTGGAAGCCAAGCAATGAAGTTATGGGAAAAGAAAAGAGGCTAAAGAGAAAACAAAAGATGTTCAAGATCTTTTTAGATCTGGAAATAAAGAGGAAAAAATATGCCTATGCATTAAAATGCATAAAAGAATCACTTGATGAAAGTATACTTCCCTTGATTTCAGATGCCAAGACAACCAAGGAGGCTTGCGATACGCTTGAGAGATGTTTTGGTACAAGGGGGAGCACTGAATTTGAAAACCAAGGTGGATCTGTAGGAGAAGATCTAAAACAAGATGAATATCTTGTTGAATTCCACCGTGCTCAGCCACAGGTGGATGAACTCTGCGAAGAAATTGCAGAAGCAGCAAAGAGAGAGCACAAATATTCTTGTGAACCCCATTGTACATAGCTACAGGTGGATGATGACTTGATGATTCCAGCAACGGAGCTTGCTAACGAATATTTGATGATACCATCAACATGGCTTACTGACGAAGATATGATGAATCCAGCAATAGAGCTTACTGATGAATATGTGATTACTCCAGTGACACAGCTTGTTGATGAAGACTTGATGATTCCAGCAATAGAGTTTGCTGATGATGACTTGTTGATTCTAGAAACGCAGCTTGTTGATGATCATATGGTGATTCCAGCAACTGAGCTTGTTGATGATATGGTAAATACAAATACTAATATTATTGATACAAAATTTGATAAATATTTATTGGCTAATGATGAATGGTTGCAGATGATGCAACATTTTTATGATATCGACATGATGCTATTTGGTGACATAATCCCACTTCGATCAGTGGAAGACAACTTGTCTGCAGCAGCACACATTAGTGATGAAAAGACAGAGAAGAAGGCAACAGAGATAAAGGCCGATGCAAAGAAAGAATTCTGAAAAGAGAAAGAAGAAACAAAGATAGAAGCAAAAGTAGAGAAGGAAGAGGCAAAACTAGAAAAGGAAGCACAACTTGAGAAATATCTCATTTAAAAGAAAAAGGAGCAAAACCAATGTGATTTTGGAGATATTTTTACACTTATCATTGATTTCCAATGTGCCGGTACATAGATTGATTATGAATGGGAGTTAAAGTTTATTGAAACATGGCTTGCAACACCATGTCTAGATGAGATCTGCACAGAATATTTAGATATGAATGTTTAAGATGACATGCATGATGAATATGTCAATGAAGTTCTCATGCATTGGAGTTTTGAAGAAATAAGATATTATTCTAATCTTATGTTGTAGTAGATTGATGATGATAAGCACACTACATAAGACAATATGTGGCAGTAGCCCACATTTCTTGAAGACGTCTAGGACATGCTTAGATAACCTGGAATAATAAAATACCTCCACCAACTAATCAATAAACTGAGGTTTGAAGGATACAACAAAGCGTAAACTCTGAAACTGTTTAGAGGCTACAGAATTTGGAAGAAGAGAAGAAGAAAACCGAATCTAATTGAAGTAAATTTTTTTATTTATAAGCCTCACTGGGACATAGACCAACAGGTATCTGAATTAAATTTTTATGTGGTTGTAATTAAAGGGGAGTGTTGGAGAATGTAATCCCAACCACCTGCTAGGTGTCAAAACTATCATTCCAAGAGTCCAGTTCAGTTTTTCATGGTATCATAGCTAGTTTGCATAAGTGTCCCTAGAGATCAGCAATAGAGCCAAGTTGGAGCAGTAGAGAGGAGAGGCGAGCCTGCATAAAACTCTTTGACAGAGAAATAAAATTTTGAGGAAAGTTAACGACACCTCCTATGAAGAAGCAAAAAAAGAATAAAAAGGGTAGACAAAGCCCGTGAAGGTGCTGACGAAACGAATTGCAGAAAGGTAGTTTGAGAAATAGAAAGGTTGTTCGAGAGGAAAGCTAAATTAAAAAATTTTGGTGCACTAATGCACTATTTGAGAAGACGCTCGACATGATTAATGCACACAAGAAGTGAAAGAACTGCGTTAACATTTTTGCTGTAACGCACTGCTTGAGAAGACTCCCAGCGTTACTAACGTAGGAGCCAAGAAGAATCGGTTGCATTAATATTAATTACTTACATCGATTTTCAACTGAGGAAAGGCTAGACTGAATTAGTAGTGTTAAGCTACACGCAGACCCCGAGTCAATCACCTGCGTTAAGGTATTTTTGTTCTATAAAGTGATTTCCTATAGAGTTAAAGTCATTTGCAATAATTAAATACATGAAGGTATTCTTTTCTTTCATCGTATTTAATGGATTTTAAGGACTCGTACATTACTTCAAAAAAAAGAATTCAACATGAATTTTAAAGTCTTAATTTTAAGGTTTTTAAAAAGGAGGAAGCCATTTTTATATAGAAGTTTTTTTTTAAGTTTTTTTTTGTAAAAAAACTTTAGAATTTTCAAAGGTTAAGGAAAAGAAAATGGATGCAATTTTAAAAGATACTTTTAAGTTTTTAAAGGAGATAAAGTGAAAGTGAATGTTTAAAAGGAGATTTTTTAAGGAAAGGAAATTTTTAGAATCAAGATATTTGATGCATATATAGACTCATTTGTTTGTGGAAGCCAAGCAACGAGGTTATGGGAAAAGTGAAGAGGCTAAAGATAAAACAAAAGATGTTCGAGATATTTTTAGATCTAGAAATAAAGAGGAAAAAATATTCCTATGCATTAAAATGCACAAAAGAATCAGTTGATGAAAGTATACTTTGCTTGATTTCATATGCCAAGAGAGCCAAAGAGGCTTGGGATACCCTTGAGAGATGTTTGTGTACAAGGGGGAGCATTGAAGTTGAAAACCAAGGTGGAACTATAGGAACAGATCTAAAATGAGAGTAATATTTGTTTAATTCCACTGTGCTAAGCCACAGGTGGATGAAGTCTGCGAAGAAATTGTCGAATCAGGAGAGAGAGAGCATGAAGATTCTTGTGAACCCCACTGTACACAGCTACAGGTGGACGATTATTTGATGATTCGAACAATGGATCTTGCTGATGAAGATTTGATGATACCAGCAACATGGCTTGCTGACAAAGATATGATGAATCGAGCAACAAAGCTTGCTGATGAATATGTGATGATTCCAGTGGCACAACTTGCTGGTAAGGACTTGACAATTTCAGCAAGAGAATTTTCTGATGATGACTTGTTGATTCCAGCAACACAAATTGCTAATGATGATATGGCAATTCCAACAACTGAGCTTGTTGATGATATGGAAAATCCAGAGACTAACATTGTTGATACAAAATTTGACCAATATTTATTGGCTAATGATGACTGGTTGCAGATGATGCAACAAAATATGATATCGACATGATGCTATTTGGTGAGATAATCCCACTTCAATCAGTTGAAGACAACCTTTTTGGAGCAGCACACATTACTGATGAAAAGATAGAGCATAAGGAAACAGAGAGAAAGGCAGATGCAAAGAAATAAGTCTGTAAAGGGAAAGCAGAAACAGAGATAGAACTGGAAGTAGAGAAGGAAGAGGCAGAACCATAAAAGGAAGCGCAAGTGGAGAAAGCTCTCATTGTAGAGCAGAAGGAGCAAAACCAATGTGATTTTCGAGATGTTTTTGCACTTACCATTGATTTCCAATGTGCTGGTACATAGATTGATTATGAAGAAGAGTTAAAGTTTATTGAAACATGGCCTGCAACACCATGTATGGATGAGATATACATAGAATATGTAGATGTGAATGTTGAATATGACATGCATGATGAATATTTCAATGAAGCTCTCATGCATTGGAGTTTTGATGAAATGAGATATTATTCTAATCTTATGTTGCAGCAGATTGATGATGATAAGCGCACTACAAAAGACAATATGTGGCAGCAGCCTACATTTCTTGAATATGTCCAAGACATGCTTAGATAGCCTGGAATATTAAAATACCTACACCATCAAATCAAGAAACTAAGGTTTGAAGGATAAAACGAAGATAAAACTCTGAAACAATTTCGAGGCTATAGAATTTGGAAGAAGAGAAGAAGAAAACCAAATCTAATTGAAGTCAATTTTTTTAATTGTAAGCTTTGCTGAGACATAGACGCGCAGGTATCTGAATTAAATTTTTCTGTGGTTGTAATTAAAGGGGAGTGTTAGAGAATGTAATACCAACCACCTGCTAGGTGTCAAAAATATCATTCCAAGTGTCCATTTTAGGTTTGCATGGTATCAGAGCTAGTTTGCATACGCGTCCCTAGAGAGCTACAACAAAGCCAAGTTGGAGGAGTAGAGAGGAGAGGCGAGCCTGCATAAGACTCTTTAACAGAGCAGTAGAGGTTTGAGGAAAGTTAAAGATGCCTCCTGCGAAGAAGCAGAAAAAGAAATAAAAATCCAGGAAAAGCCTTGAAGGCGCCGATGAAATGAATTGTAGAAAGGCGGATCGAGAAATAGAAAGGTTGTTCGAGAGGAAAGCCAAATTAAAAAAATTTGGTGCAATAACGCACTGTTTGAGAAGAGGCTCGACATTATTAATGCATGCCAGAAGATAAAGAACCACATTAGCATTTCTGTTGTAATGCACTGCTTGAGAAGACTCCCAACGTTACTAACGCAGGAGCCAAGAAGAATCGATCGCGTTAATATCAATTACTTACAGAGATTTTCAATTGACGCCAGGCCGAATTGAATCAGTAGCGTTAATATACACACCGAACCTGAGTCAATAACCTGCGTTAAGGTATTTTTGTTCTATAAAGTGATTTCCCATAGAGTTAAAGTCATTTGCAATAATTAAATACATGAAGGTATTCTTTTCTTTCATCGTATTTAATGGATTTTTAGGAATCGTACATTACTTCAAAAAAAATCATTCAACGTGACTTTTAAAGGATTTATTTTAAGGTTTTTAAAATGGAGGAATCCCTTTTTATATAGAAGTTTTTTTTAAGTTTTTTTTTTTCTTTTTTAAATTCAAATTTTCAAAGGTTAAGGAAAACAAAATGGATGCAATTCGAAAGGATCCTTTTAAGTTTTTAAAGGAGATAAAGCGAAAGTGAATGTTTAAAATGAGATTTTTTGAGGAAAGGAAATTTTTAGAAGCAATATATTTGATGCATATATAGACTCATTTGTTTGTGGAAGCCAAGAAACGAGGTTATGGGAAAAGCGAAGGGGCTAAAGAGAAAAGAGAAGATGTTCGACATCTTTTTAGATATGGAAATAAAGAGGTAAAAATATGCCTATGCATTAAAATGCATAAAAGAATCAGTTGATGAAAGTACACTTCCCTTGATTTCAGATGCCAAGACAACCAAGGAGACTTGGGATACCCTTGAGAGAGTTTTTGGTACAAGGGGGAGCATTGAAGTTGAAAACTAAGTTGGATGTGTAGGAGCAAAGATAAAACGAGATGAATATTTTGTTGAATTCCACTGTGCTAAGCCATAGGTGGATGAAGTATGCAAAGAAATTGCAGAAGTAGCAGAGAGAGAGCGCGAAGATGCTTGTCAACCCCATTGTACACAGCTTGTTGTGTAACCAGCTCCAAAAATAGAAGAAAATAGATATCAATGCCTTATAAATAAGCCACTTCAGGGGGGCAACCTCCAACACATTACATAAATGAACAATTCTTGGATGATATAATTTACAAAACCCATTTCTATATATAGGAGCCCATGGGGCCATAATGTAATCCTAGGGGGGCCATAATGTAATCCTAGCCGACCTAAAAATAATAATTTAAGGGCACAGTAATAACAATATGGGGGTTACAAGGGTACAATAATAATAATAATGGGGTTATACTAAGAAAAATAAGGGACCTAACATGCACCTCTCTTTCAAAAAAGTGTTGCACTCAACTCTTGAGTAGCTCTGGGTGCTTCTATATAAAAATCTCATCTTCCCATGAAGAATCTTCAGTGGGTAAGTTCTTCCACTTGATGAGATACTATGAAATTGATTGATTTTGTATCTATCGAGTTCTTGTTTCCGTGACCGCTTCAGGTTCCAATATGATTTTTCCTTCCTGATCAATTTCTAGAAATATTGTTTGAACTAGAATATTTTCACCTATAACCTTCTTTAAGAATGAAACGTGGAAAATTTGATGCACTCACGAAGAAGCAGGAAGCTCCAATTTGTATGCCATAGTACCAATCTTTTGCAACACCTTGTAAGGACCATAGTACTTTGGCAATAATTTTTTATCCTTCTTAGCTTGCATGAGGGACATTTGTTTGTATGGTTGTAGCCGTAAAAATACCCAATCTCTTAAATCAAAACTTCTCTCGCTGTGATGTTGATATGCCTGTTGTTTCATTCGATTTTGTGCCAAATTCAGGTTATCCTTTAAGAGTTGGAGAACTTCTTGTTGATGCTCGATGTGATCTTTCACTGCTTGAACCTTTGAATTTTCCCTTAAATATGATGTGATGGATGGTGGATGATATCCATAAAGTGCCATAAATGGGGTCATTTTTGCTACAATATGGAAGGAAGTGTTATACCACCATTCACCGAGAGGTAACCACTTGATCCATTGTGTTTATTTATCAGATACAAAACAACGAAGATATCCTTCCAAACATTTATTTACCATCTAAGTTTGACCATCAGATTGAGGATGATAAGATGAGCTATGAGCTAATTGAGTACCCAAACAAAAAATAACTCCGTCCAAAAATTTCCAATAAAAATGGGATCTCTATCACTCACAATAACCCTTGGGCTTCCATGTAGCTTTTGAATTGTTTCCATAAATGTACTAGGAAATGTACTTGATTTAAATGGATCAAATAATGCACAAAATTGTGCATAATTGGTAGTTCTATCAACTACCACCATGATGACACTCTTTCCTTTGGACATAGGTAAACTTGTGATAAAATCCATTGAAATCTCCTCCCAACGTTGACTTGGAATGAATAAAGGTTGTAGAAGCCTCAGGGTCTTAATTGTCTCAACTTTATTCTGCTGGCAAACCAAAAATTCTGCCACAAAATTTTGAATATCAGATTTAAGGCCATCCCAAGAAAATTGTTTCTTCACCATGTGGTAAGTTTTTAAAAATCCTGAGTGTCCTCCTAAAGGAGAAGTGTGAAATTCCAGAAGAACCTTTTGTTTGAGATGGGAATTCTTACAAAGATATGAGCAATATTTGTACCATAAGGAATCATTTTTCCAACTAAATGTATCATATGTACTAGGATCTTGCTGCAAATTTTGAATGAGTGTCCATACATCTTTTTCCTTCGTCCATTCATCTCTTGCTTCATTTATCCAATTTGGTTGGATAATAGAAATGGCACAAAGCAATGCTTCCACCTCTTCATTCTTCCTTGAGAGTGCATCTGCAACAACATTAAGATTTCCTTTTTGGTAGATTATTTCAAAGTCATAACTCAACATCTTTGTGACCCATTTTTTCTGCTCTTATAAAGATATTCTTTGTTCCAAAAAGTTTTTAAGATTATCATGATCAGTTTTTACCTTGAAGTGTCTTCCCATTAGGTAAGTTTTCCATTTATTTAGTGCATGCAGTATTGCTAACATTTCCTTCTCATAGATAGCTTTCTTTAAATACTTTCCTTTTATTGGACAGCTTTCGAAAGAAATGGGTCTTCCTTCCTGCATTAAAGCAACACCAATTCCATTTCCTGAGGCATAACATTCCACAATAAAGGTTTTTGTGAAGTCTAGCGTAGCTAAGACCGGTCCTCGGCACATTGTCTTTTTAAGATGTTCAAAGGCCTTAGTTGCTTTAGGAGTCCATGAAAATGCATCTTTCTTCAATAATGTTGTTATAGGTGCTTCTATTGTCCCATAATTATTAAGAAACTTGTGATAATACCATGTTAACCCGACAAATCCTCGCAACTGCTTTATCGTTGTGGGGACTTTCCATTCCTTAATGGCTTTAATTTTGTTAGGGTCTACCTTAACACCCTCATGAGATACAATATGACCCAGATATTCCACCTCTTCTACTCCAAAGAAACATTTGGATGTTTTTTCATATAATTGTTTCTCCTACAATAGTTTGAGCACCCTATCAACATGTTCAACATGATCTTTCCAAGACCTGTTGTAGATTAGTATATCATCAAAAAATACTAGCACAAATTTTCTAAGGAAGGGTTTGAAAATGGAATTCATCAACCCTTGAAATATAGAAGGTGCATTGGTAAGGCCAAAAGGCATGACCAAAAATTCATAATGACCCTCATGAGTTCGAAATGTTGTTTTTCGAATATCTTTAGTCTTTATTATAATTTGATGATATCCTGAACGAAGATCCAACTTGGTAAAATAAATTGCTCAATGTAATTCATCCAATAATTCATCAATCACAGGAATGGGAAATTTATATTTAATGGTGAGCTTATTCAGATCCCTATAATCCAGACACATTTGCCATGATCCATCCTTCTTGTGTACCAATACGACATGATAAGAGAAAGAACTTTGACTAGGTTGAATTATAGCCACCTCTAACATTTCTGCAATCATATGTTAAATTTCTCTCTTTTGGACATAAGGATATCGATAAGGCCTAATGTTTGGAGGAACACTTCCTGGAATCAAATGAATAGCATGATCATGATCACGAATAGGTTGGAGTCCTTTGGGAGTTTCAAACACCTTGGAATGATTGTCTAAGACTTGTTGGAGATCTGCAGAAAGAGATGATTTTGATGTTGGAACTTCTAGTGAGCCTAATTGTGAAATTACACCTCATTGTTCTTTCTTTAGAAGCTTTTTCATGACATTAGAGCTTATTATCTTTCCCAGCTTCCCCGCAATACCTCGTAATTCGACTTCATTTCCTTCTAAAAAAAATTTGAGAAAAGTTCTTGAAAATTAAAAGCTACCATCCCCAAAGATTGTAACCATTGTAATCCTAGTACAACATCAACACCTCCCATAGGAATGGAAAGCATTGGACTAGTCAATACATATTCCCCCATGGTTAGCTTGATATTATGGCATTTTCCAGAGCAATTTATAGTTCCTCCATTTGCAACCATCACTTGACATTCTGGTGCTGGGTATAGGAAACGATTTAATTCCTTGGCTACCTTACAATGAATAAAATTATGGGTGCTACCTGAATCAATCAACACTATTACCTTTTTCTTCTTGATATGTCCTTCTATCTTGAGAGTTTCAGGAGTGGTAATTCCTGCCAGTGCATTACACGATATGGTCGGATTCATTTCTTCCTCTTCTGGGGCTGGTTCCTGGTGTATATCCTCTTCTTGTTCATTTTCTTCTTCTTCTTCACAATATATGTAAAATAATTTCTTCTCAGCACACTTATGACCTTTAGTGTATTTGCTATCACAACTGTAGCAAAGCCCTTTTGCTCTTTTTTCTTCCAATTGTTGTGATGTCAACCTTGTAGGTTGTGGAAATCTAGGCATAGAAACACTTCCTTCTTTATAGAAGTGAGTGGTAGGCTTCCTTGTCGCCATAATTTTACATTCAATTTTTCTTGCCAACCTGAATGCCTTCTCCAATGAATCGGGTTCCAAAACGCGAACTTCATGTTGGATGTTATCCTTTAAAGTGCCTATGAAGAGATCAATCCTGTGTTCCTCTGGAATATCAGTTACCCTTATATTCAATTTTTGGAAGTCCTCAATGTGCTTCCCCACTAAACCCTTTTGTTTGAGATTTATCAATTGGCTAAAGAAGGTGTTTCTCTTTGTATCCTCATAATGTGCTATCATTTCCTCCGTAAAAATTGACCAAGTGAAATTTTTTTTATAGAAGAAAATTCATCGATACCATACAAATGTATTTTGTTCTAAATGTAAAGCTACGATGTGTATCTTATGTGTGTTTTTCACGTTATGGAGATAAAAATATTTCTCCATATGTAGTATCCATGTTACAGGATCCTTTCCATCAAAATTCCTCATATCCATTTTTGGAATATCGTGATTCTTCCTGCCAACATTAGAGTCTATGAAATCACGATTAAAATTTATTTTGTTCTCATCATGAGTTTCTTCTACTATCTTTTCACCATTAGGAAACATTTCTTGTATCAACTTTTTCAAACCTTCCATGTTTGCTTTTAGATCATTCTTCATTTTTTCCATGTTGTCTTTCATGTCATCCATCTTAGCTTCCATGCCAGCTTGCATGCCATCCATCTTATCTTCCACGCCATTCTTCAAACCATCCATCTTCGATTCCATGCCTTTCTTCAAAACTTCCATTTCATTTTTTGTTGCTCTTTGCGAGAGCGAAATTTGGTGCACTTTCTCTTGTAATTTTGATAGATCATGTTGCAATTCTTCATCTTCATGAATCATAGTAGAGCCTTCTAAAGGCTTAATGGGTGTTGAATTATTTTTACGGGGCATATTTCAGAACCCAATATTGAAATATATTCTATAATATGCCCTTGGAATCAATTCAAATTAATTCTTCAAACAATACTTATGCAATTCGGAAAAACAATTAGACAACTTTTTCTTTCTTTTGAGGAGCTTGATATTGAAATTGGATTATCTCTGTGATTGCAGCACTTCAATATTTTAATTTTGGAACCAAATTAGCCCTCTGAATTCTCTTTCGAATTCCACCTGTCTGACCTGATTTGGATTCCCCAAGACAAAGCTGTGTCCAATCTCCCACAATGACCTAATTATGGACAGGTTCAATAGAGAGAAGTTGTATGACTTTCCATGTGTCACTGTTTTTTCCTTAGGCTCTAAAATTGATAGCCATAAAACTACAGTCCATGTACTTGCGACTTTTTCTAACGGCACTGCAATCTGATGCTCATAGAGAGAGTTATGAATCTTTTCCCATGATCACCTATTTCAGATGAAATTCGGAAGCCTGAAAAAGCACTACCTTCCACAGATCATATCTCTGAAAATAATGTGAACCAAGCTCTGAAATTTTTTGATGAGATTCCTCAAGATTTCATCTTCGCACCACAAAAATTTCAGATTCTAAACCTTCGTAGAAGAAACCTTATAACAAAAATTCCACGATGACCTATTTAGAGTAGTGAAACCCTAGAATCCGAACCTCTGATACCAAATGTTGTGTAACCAGCTCCAAAAATAGAATAAAAGAGATATCAATGCCTTAGAAACAAGCCACTTCAAGCGGACAACCTCTAATACATTACATAAATGAACAATTCTTGGATGATACAATTTATAAAACCTCCTTTCTATATATAGGAGTCCATGGGGCCATAATATAATCCTAGTGGGGCCACAATGTAATCCTAGCAGACCTAACAATAATAATTTAAGGGCACAATAATAACAATATGGGGGTTACAAGGGTACAATAATAATAGTAAGGGGGTTATACTAACGCCAATAAGGGACTATACTAGTAATATGGGGACCTAACACAGCTACCGGAGGATGATGATTTGATGATTCCAACAATGGTGCTTGTTGACGAAGATTTGATGATGCCAACAACATGGCTTGTTGATGAAGATATGATGAATCCAACAACAAAGCTTTTTGATGAATATGTGATGATTCCAGTGACACAACTTGCTGATGAAGACTTGACGATTCCATAAATAAAGTTTGCTGATGATGAGTTGTTTATTCCAGCAACACAGCTTGCTAATGATGATATGGCGATTCCAGCAATTGAGCTTGCTGGTGATATGGAAAATCTAGAGACTACTATTTTTGATACAAAATTTGATCAAGATTTATTTGCTAATGATGACTGGTTGTAGATGATGCAACAAAAATATGATATCAACATGATGCTATTTGGTGAGATAATCCTACTTCATTTAGTGGAAGACAACCTGTTCGGAGCAGCACACATTAGTGATGAAAAAACAGAGCGGAAAAAAACAAAGATAAAGGAAAATGCAACAACAGAAGTCTGCAAAGAGAAAGCAGAAACATATATAGAAGCAGAAGCAGAGAAGAAAGAGGCAGAACCAAAAAAGGAAGCACAACTGGAGAAAGCTCTCATTACAGAGTAGAAGGAGCAAAACAATGTGATTTTCGAGATGTTTTTACACTTACCATTGATTTCCAATGTGCAAGTACACATATTGATTATGAAGAATAGTTAAATTTTATTGAATTTGTCATGCATTGGAGTTTTGAAGAAATATGGTATTATTCTAATCTTATGTTGCAGCAGATTGATGATGATAAGCGCACTATATAAGACAATATGTGGCAGCAGCCTACATCTCTTGAAGATGTCCATGACATGCTTAGATAGCCTAGAACAGTAAAATACCTGCACCAACAAATCAAGAAACTGAGTTTTGAAGGATACAAAAAAGCGAAAACTCTAAAACAATATATAGGCTACAGAATTTGGAAGAAGAGAAGAATAAAACCAAATCTAATTGAAGTCAATTTTTTTAATTGTAAGCCTCGCTAAGACATAGACCCGTAGGTATCTGAATTAATTTTTTATGTCATTGTAATTAAAGGGTAGTGTTAGAGAATGTAATCCCAACCACCTGCTAGGTGTCAAAACCGTCATTCCAAGTGTCCAGTTTAGTTTTTCATGGTATCAGAGGTAGTTTGCATAAGCATTCCTAGAGAGAAGCAACAGAGCCATGTTGGAGCAGTAGAGAGGAGAGGCAAGCCTACATAAGACATTTTGAAAGAGCAGCAGAAGTTTGAGGAAAGTTAAAGATGCCTCCTGTGAAGAAGAAGAAAAAGAAAGAAAAATCCAGGCAAAGCATATGAGGGCATCGACGAAACGAATTGCAGAAAGGCAGTTCCAAAAATAGAAAGGTTTTTCGAGAGGAAATCCAAATTAAAAATTTTTGGTACACTAACGCACTATTTGACAAGAGGCTTGGCATTATTAACGCATGCCAGAAGTGAAAGAACTACGTTAGCATTTCTGTTGTAACGCATTGCTTGAGAGGACTCCCAACGTTAGTAACATAGGAGCTTAGAAGAATCGGTCGCGTTAATATCAATTATTTACAGTGAATTTCAACTAACGCGAGGCTGGACTGAATCAGTAGTATTAAGCTACATGCGGAACCCAAGTCAATCACCTCCGTTAAGGTATTTTTGTTCTATAATTTGATTTCCCATAGAGTTAAAGTCATTTTCAATAATTAAGTACATGAAGGTATTCTTTTGTTTCATCATACTTATGGATTTTAAGGACTCGTACATTCATTCAAAAAAAAGCATTCAACGTGACTTTTAAAGGCTTTATTTTAAGGTTTTTGAAAAGGAGGAAGCACTTTTTATATATGTTTTTTTTTTATATAAACTTTAAATTTTCAAAGGTTAAGGAAAAGAAAATGGTTGCAATTTGAAAAGATACTTTTAAGTTTTTAAAGGAGATAAAGCGAAAGTGAATGTTTAGGAGGATATTTTTTTAGGAAAGGAAATTTTTGTAAGCAAGATATTTCATGCATATATAGAATCATTTGTTTGTGGAAGCCAAGCAATGAGGTTATGGGAAAAGCGAAGAGGCTAAAGAGAAAATAAAATATGTTTGAGATTTTTTTAGATCTGGAAATAAAGAAGCAAAAATATGCCTATGAATTAAAATGCATAAAAGAATCAGTTGACGAAAGTATACTTCCCTTGATTTCAGATGCCAAGACAGCCAAGGAGGCCTGAGATACCCTTGAGAGATGTTTTGGTACAAGGGGGAGCATTGAAGTTAAAAACCAATATGGATTTATAGGAGTAGATCTAAAACGAGATGAATATTTTGTTGAATTCCATTGTGCTCAGCCACAGGAGGATGAAGTCTGCGAAGAAATTGCAGAAGCAGCAGCGAGAGAGCACGAAGATGCCTCTGAAACCCATTGTACACATCTATAGGTGGACAATGATTTGATGATTCTAGCAAAGGAGCTTGCTAATAAAGATTTGATGATACCAGCAACATGGCTTGCTGACGAAGATATGATGAATCCAGCAGCAGAGCTTACTGACGAATATGTGATGATTCCAGTGACACAGCTTGATGATGAAGACTTGACGATTCCAGCAATAGAGTTTGCTAATGATGACTTGTTGATTCCAGCAACACAGCGTGTTGATGATCATATGGTGATTCCAACAAATAAGCTTGCTGATGATATGGTAAATCCAGAGACTAATATTTTTGATACAAAATTTGATCAAGATTTATAGGATAATGATGACTGGTTGTAGATGATGTAACGAAAATATGATATCAACATGATGTTATTTGGTGAGATAATCCAACTTCAGTTAGTGGAAGACAACTTGTTTGGAGCAGCACACGTTAGTGACGAAAAGACAAAGCAGAAGAAAAAAAGATAAAGGCAGATGCAAAGAAATATGTCTGCAAAGAGAAAGCTGAAACAAATATAGAAGCAGAAGCAGGGAAGGAAGAGGCAGAACCAGAAAAGGAAGTGCAACCGGATAAAGCTGTCATTGCAGAGAAAGAGGAGAAAAGCCAATGGGATTTTGGGGATGTTTTTACACTTACCATTGATTTTCCAATGTGCAGGTACACAGGTTGATTATGAAGAAGAGTTAAAGTTTATTGAAATATGGCTTCCAAAACCATGTCTGGATGAGATCTACATATAATATGTAGATATGAATTTTGAAGATGACATGCATGATGAATATGTCAATAAAGTTCTCATGCATTGGAATTTTGAAGAAAAAAGACATTATTCTAATCTTATGTTGTAGCAGATTTATGATGATAAGCGCACTAAAAAAGACAATATGTGGAAGAAGCCCACGTTTCTTGAATATGTCCAAGACATGCTTAGACAGATTGGAACAGTAAAATACCTGTGCCAGAAAATCAAGAAACTGAGGTTTGAAGGATACAACAAAGAGAAAACTTTGAAACAATTTCGAGGGTACAGAATTTGGAAGAAGAGAAGAAGAGAACCAAATTTAATTGAAGTCACTTTTCTTAATTGTAAGCCTCGCTAAGACATAGACAAGCAGGTATCTGAATTAAATTTTTCTGTGGTTGTAATTAAAGGGAGTGTTAGAGAATGTAATCCCAACCACCTGCTAGGTGTCGAAACTGTGATTCCAAGTGTCTAGTTCAGTTTTTCATGGTATCAGAGCTAGTTTGCATAAGCCTCCCCAGAGAGAAACAACAGAGCCAAGTTGGAGCAGTAGAGAGGAGAAGTGAGCCTGCATAACACTCTTTGACAGAGAAGCAGAAGTTTGAGGGAAGTTAAAGACACCTTCTGTGAAGAAGTAGAAAAAGAAAGAAAAAGCCAGGCAATGCCCGTGAAGATGCCCGCGAAACAAATTGCAGAAAGGTTGTTCAAGAGGAAAGCCAAATTAAAATTTTTTGGTGCACTAACGCACTGTTTGAGAAGAGGCTTGGCATTATTATTATTAACACACGCTAGAAGTGAAAGAACTGCGTTAGCAGTTCTGTTGCAACGCACTGCTTGAGAAGACTCCCAGTGTTACTAACATAGGAGCTAAGGATAATTGGTCGCGTTAATATCAATTACTTACATCGATTTTCAACTGACGCAAGGCTGGAATCAATCGATAGTGTTAAGCTACATGCCGAACCCAAGTTAATCACCTTTGTTAAGGTATTTTTGTTCTATAAAGTGGTTTCGAACAATGTTAAAGTCGTTTGCAATAATTAAATAGATGAAGTTATTCTTTTCTTTCATCTTATTTAATGGATTTTAAGGACTCGTACATTACTTCAAAAAAAAGCATTCAACGTGACTTTTAAAGGCTTTATTTTAAGGTTTTCAAAAAGGAGGAAGCCCTTTTTAGATAGATTTTTTTTTATTTTTTTTAACTTTAAATTTTCAAAGGATAAGGAAAAGAAAATGGCTACAATTTGAAAAGATAATTTTAATTTTTTAAAGGAGATAAGGTGAAAGTTAATGTTTAAAAGGATATTTTTTGAGGAAAGGAAATTTTTAGAAGCAAGATATTTCATGCACATATAGACTCATTTGTTTGTGGAAGCCAAGAAACAAGGTTTTGGGAAAATCGAAGAGGCTAAAGAGAAAACAGAAGATGTTCGAGATATTTTTAGATCTAGAAATAAAGAGGAAAAAAGACGCCTATGCATTAAAATGCGTAAAAGAATCAGTTGATGAAAGTATACTTCCCTTCATTTCAGATGCCAAGATAGCCAAGGAGGCTTGGGATACCCTTGAGAGATGTTTTGGTACAAGGGGGGAGCATTGAAGTTGAAAACCATGGTGGATTTGTAGGAGCAGATCTAAAACAAGATGAATATTTTGTTGAATTCCACTATACTCAGCCATAGGTGGATGAAGTCTGCGAAGAAATTGCAGAAGCAGTAAAGAGAGAGCACAAATATGCTTTTGAACCCAACTGTATAGAGATACGGGTGGACGATGATTTTATGATTCCAGCAATGGAGCTTGCTGACGAATATTTGATGATACCAACAACATGGCTTTCCGACAAAGATATGATGAATCCAACAATAGAGCTTGCTGATGAATATGTGATGATTCAAGAAATAGAGCTTGCTGATGAAGACTTGACCATTCCAGCAACAGATTTTGCTGATGATGACTTGTTGATTCCAGCAACACAGCTTGTTGATGATGATATGGCGATTCCAGCAACTAAGGTTGCTGATGTTGTGGTAAATCCAAAGACTAATATTGTTGATACAAAATTTGATCAATATTTATTGGCTAATGATGAATAGTTGCAGATGATGCACAAAAAATATGATATCAACATGATTCTATTTGGTGAGATAATCCCACTTCAGTCAATGGAAGACAACCTGTTTGGAGCAGCACACGTTAGTGATGAAAAGACAGAGTAGAAGGAAACAGAGATAAAGGTAGATGCAAAGAAAAAAGTCTGCAAAGGGAAAGCAGAAACAGAGATAGAAGAAGAAGCAAAGAAGGAAGAGGCAGAACCAGAAAAGGAAGCACAACTGGGGAAATCTCTCATTGCAGAGCAGAAGGAGGAAAACCAATGTGATTTTGGAGATGTTTTTACACTCACCATTGATTTCCAATGTGCATGTACACAGATTGATTATGAAGAGGAGTTAAATTTTATTGAAACATGGGTTGCAGCACCATGTCTCGATGAGATCTACATAGAATATGTAGATATGAATGTTGAAGATGACATGCATGATGAATATGTCAATGAAGTTCTCATTCATTGTAGTTTTGAATAAACAAGATATTATTATAATCTTATGTTGCAACATATTGATGATGATAAGCGCATTACAGAAGACAATATGTGGTAGCAACCCACATTTCTTGAATATGTCTAGGACATGCTTGGACAACCTGGAATAGTAAAATACATGCACCAGCAAACCAGAAAATAAGGTTTGAATGATACAACAAAGCGAAAACTCTGAAACAATTTAGAGGCTACAGAATTTGGAAGAAGAGAGGAAGAAAAATAATCTAATTGAATTGAACTTTTTCTCACTGTAAGACTTGCTGAGACATAGACCAGAAGGTATCTGAATTAAATTTTTATGTGGTTGTAATTAAAGGGGAGTGTTAGAGAATGTAATCCCAACCACCTGCTAGGTGTCGAAACTGTCATTTCAAGTGTGCAGTTCATTTTTTCATGGTATCAGAGCTAGTTTGCATAAGCCTCCCCAAAGAGCAGCAACAAAGCCAAGTTGGAGCAGTAGAGAGGAGAGGTGAGCTTGCATAACACTATTTGACAGAGCAGTAGAAGTTTGAGGGAAGTTAAAGACACCTCCTGCGAAGAAGCAGAAAAAGAAAGAAAAAGCCAAGCAATGCCCGTGAAGGCGCCAGTGAAACAAATTGCAGAAAGGCAGTTCGAGAAATAGAAAGGTTGTTCGAGAGGAAAGCCAAATTAAAATTTTTTGGTACACTAACACACTGTTTGAGAAGAGGCTTGGCATTATTAATGCACAACAGAAGTTAAAGAACCGCATTAGCATTTCTGTTGTAATGCACTTCTTGACAAGACTCCTAGCACTACTAACGTAGGAGCCAAGGATAATCAGTCTCATTAATATCAATTACTTACATCGATTTTCAACTAATGTGAGGCAGGACTGAATTAGTAGCATTAAGATACATGCAAAACCAGAGTCAATCACCTGTGTTAAGGTATTTTTGTTATATAAAGTGAGTTCCCACAGTTTTAAAGTCATTTGCAATAATTAAATAGATGAAGGTATTCTTTTCTTTCATCGTATTTAATGGACTTTAAGGACTCGTACATTACTTCAAAAAAAATAATTCAACGTGACTTTTAAATGCTTTATTTTAAAGTTTTTAAAAAGGAGGAAGCCCCTTTCAGAAAGAATTTTTTATTAAGTTTTTTTTTTTTTTTTTTTTTAAATTTAAATTTTCAAAGGATAAGGAAAAGAAAATGGCTGCAATTTGAAAAGATAATTTTAAGTTTTTAATGGAGATAAAGTGAAAGTGAATGTTTAGAACAATATTTTTTGAGGAAAGGAAATTTTTAGAAGCAAGATATTTAATGCATATATAGACTCATTTGTTTGTGGAAGCCAAGCAATGAAGTTATGGGAAAATATACGAGGCTAAAGAGAGAACAGAAGATGTTCGAGATCTTTTCAGATCTGGAAATAAAGAGGCAAAAAGACGCATATGCATTAAAATGCATAAAATAATCAATTTATGAGAGTATACTTCCCTTGATTTAAGATGCCAAGAAAACCAAGGAGGCTTGGGATACCCTTGAGAGATGTTTTGGTAGAAGGGGGAGAATTGAAGTTGAAAACCAAGTTGGATTTATAGGAGAAGATCTAAAATGAGAAGAATATTTTGTTGAATTCCACTATGCTCAGCCACAGGTGGATGAATTCTCTAACGAAATTACAGAACCATCAGATAGAGAGCACAAAGATGCTTGTGAACCCCACTGTACACAACTAGAGGTGGACGATGATTTGATGATTCCAGCAATGGAGCTTGCTGACAAAGATCTGATGATACCAGCAACATGGCTTGTTGATGAAGATATGATGAATCCAACAACAAAGCTTGCTGACGAATATGTGATGATTCGAGAAACACAGCTTGCTGATGAAGATTTGACGATTCCACCAACAGAGTTTGCTAATGATGACTTTTTGATTCCAACAACACAGCTTGTTGATAACGATATGGCGATTCTGACAACTAAGCTTGCTGATGATATCGTAAATCCATAGACTAATATTGTTGATACAAAATTTGATCAAGATTTATTGGCTAATGATGACTGGTTGCAGATGATGCAACCCAAATATGATATCAACGTGATGCTATTTGGTGAGATAATACAACTTTAGTTAGTGGAAGACAACCTGTTTGGAGCAGCACACATTAGTGATGAAAAGACAGAGCAGAAGGAAACAGAGATAAATGCAGATGCAAAGAAAGAAGTCTACAAAGAGAAAGCAGAATCAAAGATAGAGGCAGAAGCAGAGAAGGAAGAGGAAGAACCAGAAAAGGAAGCACAACCAGAGAAAGCTCTCATTGAAAAGCAGAAGGAGCAAAACCAATGTGATTTTGGAGATGTTTTTACACTTATCATTGATTTCCAATATCTAGGTACACAGATTGATTATGAATAAGAGTTAAATTTTATTGAAACATGGCTTACAGCACCATGTCTAGATGATATCTACACAGAATATGTAGATATGAATGTTCAAGATGACATGCATGATGAATATGTCAATGAATTTCTCATGCATTGTAGTTTTGTAGAAATAAGATATTATTATAATATTATGTTGCAGTAGATTGATGATGATAAGCACACTACAGATGAAAATATGTGGCAGCAGCCCACATTTCTTGAAGATGTCCATGACACACTTAGATAGCCTGAAACAGTAAAATACCTGCACCATAAAACCAAGAAACTAAGGTTTGAAGGATACAACAAAGAGAAAAATATGAAACAATTTAGAGGCTACAGAATTTGGAAGAAGAGAAGAAGAAAATCAAATCTAATTGAAGTTAATTTTTTTAATTGTAAGCCTCGCTGAGACGTATACTAGTAGGTATCTGAATTAAATTTTTATGGGGTTGTAATTAAAGGGAATGTTAGAGAATGTAATCCCAACCACCTGCTAGGTGTCGAAACCGTCATTCCAAGTGTCCAGTTCAGTTTCTAATTAGTCCAGTTTAGTCAACTTACACTACAGTCATCTATTGCTGATGTTTCCAATGTAATATTATTTAATCTATTCGAAATATTTTGAAGAGAAATCCTCTGCTCCACTTGTTTTCAGTTTTCAATTCTTGTCAATTGAATTTGAATATGGGTATGAAGAAGTCTTGCTAGGTTATCCTTTTTGTTTCCTATAGACATAATGAAATTAACAGCTAGCCTGTGGGCTGAAGGAAACCCTGGCAAATGCTCAAAACTCCAGAGATTTCTTCGAACAATAGTCAAGTTATGTTTCAACAAAGTGAGAATGTGGAAATTGGTGATGGTGAAACCCCTTCTCAACGATGGTGAAACCCAAGCTCAATGATGGTAAAACTTTGAGGCATTGGTTCCAGATTGAACTTGCAAATGGGTATGAGATTGTATCGCTATGTTATCTTCACTATTTCAGGCAGACAAGGATAGTAGCAGCTATCCCGTAGGCTCGAGGAAACCTTAGGCTGGAGGCTTCTTTTATGGAGTGGGGGAGGGCCCAAGCTGCCTTGTCGCGCTTTTCTACCTGGATAATATCACATTTTCATTCCGTCAGAGACAACGAAGCATAATTCTTGGCCTATGTGGAATTTTCATTTCGTGGGAGACTTAAACGCAGCATAATCACCATGGCCCTAATGACCAGCTATTTTTATAAATATTTTTATTAGAACCACGTAACCACCTAAACTGAAAGATCTTCAAACGAACTTTTATAGCTGTATAATTATTTTAACTATTGTCCAGGTTAAGGTTTTTGAAATTTAAAGTATTAAAATAACTGCATATGTAATGCTTGTAGACTTATAGTTTTTAAAATAAATATTTGGACTTTTTTTTGAATTATTTGAACTGTCATGTATAAGTTTTTGAAATATAAAAATCATTAAATATATGAAGCTTTTTCTTCTTTCCTTATTATTTTTATTTTTCGAAAAATAATTGCTTTTTGGTTGGAGGTTAGCTTTGGTGATTGGAAGCGAGGAGATCGCGTCAATTTGTATGTTTAACATATCTATTTAGGAAGCCAATTGTGTAAAATTATTATTAGTGAGTGGTTATTGTTTGAAATATAAAAATCATTAATATATGAAGGTGTTTTTTTTTTCTTTAAAAATAATTGTTTTTTTGTTGTTGTTGTTTGAAGGTAGGAGATTTCTTTAATTTTTGTGTTTATCATATTTATTTATGAAGCCAATTGTGTAAAGTTATCACTAGTGAATTATTATTGTGTCAATTTCAACCTTTAATATAACTATTCAATTGTTTAAAAGGAAGCCAATTGTGTAAATTTATGATTTTGAACATAGTAGAGACTACATTATACACTCTTTGAACTATACAATTTTTGAACTCTTGGTTGTGATTTTGCCTTTGGTTACTTGGCATATAAGTGAGCAAAGATAACTCTTTGTACATTGTATTTCAAAAATGGTGAAACATTTAAGTAGAAAATTTCTATTAAATTGTTTCGATGTTGCTTTGAAAAGAAAGATATTTGTTATTTTTAAAACATGTTTTGACTAAACTTGAAGCTCAACCTCACTAAGTTGGGTAGAAAACTTGCTAATATCAGTTTCTATTGCTCATTTTATGCATACAATTATCCAGATTTGAAAACAATTGTGCATAGTAAATATCACGAAAAATTGTATCATTGTAATATTAATCTCTCACAACCCTTGAGTTGCTAAGAATATCTCTCATGCTCCGAGTGATTTTTCCTTCCTCAAAATATCCATATTTTTGGGATTCATTGTAGACTGAGTTCCCCTGAGTTCCCCAACAATGATGCCACATTCAAAGGAACATTTCTCTTCTCAGTATATGTAGATAAAGTTCCAAACAAATATTCTTAGGAAAATTTGAGGAGAAACCATTTATTTTCATTTTGAATTTACAAGATTGCCAAAATATAAGAACACAGAAGCTTAGTTAAATTAAAAATAATTAAACATCAATTTGAGTCACATAATGATCTCATGCTTATATCTAGCCAAGTACAAAATGTAGAATCTCTAGAAAGCTATATGTAAAACCAAAATATAAGTCACTGTGATTAAAAATAATGAACCATGTTCTCTTTCTCATTGATTGAAGGTCTCTCTAAGAGTACTTTGATTAGAAAAAATAATGATTTCACTATTACCAAAAATGTTTGAGTGAGATTTGAGGCACAGAGACTAGTGAAATTCTTATAACACTATTGTGATCCCTAAGCTATTTAGGGTTGATACATTGAAGAAGGTAAGAAGTTTATTATTACCTGTGAAATATGTATAACATGATTGCCATCCCCTAAGATGTTTTGGGTTGATACATTAATGAAGGTAATAAGTTTATTATCTTTTCAAATAATCATTGTTATATCCAAATATCCACATTGAGCCTTTAGGATACTTTTAACTTGGACATTGTTTGCCTGTTATCATAGCAAAAATATAATGTGACCTACATGGTTTGGAAAGGAGTTACATCCTTGAGGACATGTGTCTGAATTCATGTGATTAAGACTAACATGATGACAGAATTACTGGGTGGATGTGATAGTCTTTTCTCTCACTATGCACTAGCATTACTTGGATGCATGTTGGATTTGTAGGTACTCGTTATTTTGAATATCATCTATGATATACCTCCTCTGTTGCAAACTTATTGAAAACAATGTGGCATATCCCTTGAGGATTTAGCTCCAAGATAATACTAGTTCAAATGAAAAGGCATCAATTTCAAAATAGCAGTGCCCAATATCTCTCATCAATTTCAAGATATTCATATTCATGCTCAATATATGGTTATTATAAATAAAATATATCTTTCATATTTTAATTATATAGAAGAGGGAATGAATATTAAGGATCAAGTCCAATCTTGATACTAAGAATCCATTCAAATCACATAGAATTGATTTCAGAAGTACCAAGAACATGGGGTGGGCAGGGATTCAATGGATACCATAAGCTGGGTACATGCAATGCAAACTATAAAAGACAAAAAAAATTTCCTCCCAGACTCTCTAGGATATAACCCATTAAAAGTAAGAACACAGACATAAATGGCTATAGTTATTTCTAGAAATTTTATTTCCCATTAAATTCAAATGAAGCCAAAAGGTTTCATAAGCAAGCCATTGAAATACAAAATCCACATCTTTGAAAATAAAAGTCAATGTACTCAACCAAATCTCTAAAATAAGTAGGTCTAGAAATGGTAGTAAGAAGAAAGGGTAGAAAACAAAAGTACTTACCTTGATAGAGTAGATCATTACTAGAGTTGGTTATTGGTTAAGTGGTAATTTAAGTTTTTGAGACATATTGATTACATAATATAGATTGATGATAAATAATTTAAAAATAATTGTTGAAATAAATTTCATTGAAAATGAAATGTAGAGATAATATATTGTTGTCAGATTAATTGTAATTTTTTTTAAGCTTTTCATTGTGGAAGGTTTTGATGAATTTATGCGCTTCTAATTGAAATTGAGGCTAGACCTTCAAATTTGATCATTGAACATGACCCATTTTTTAATGACTGATTCTTGATATAGCATGCTCTATATTCTCTTCTTTCCAAACTCATGTCGATTTTCTCCATCAAATTAGGTAAACACAATTGCTTTGAAAATCCAACCATATTGTGTAAATCAAGCATTCGTATACATGCTCTCCTTTGAATTAGGTGAACACATTATTGTCAAAATTTTAATAAATTGTTGTTCAAATTGAAATTTCGATTATCTACATGAGTTTAGAGTAAAAATTGAGATTTCAAAGGAATTATATTGTGAATTAGAATTAAATAGATTTTCATGGACGTATTTTCATCATTATCGAGAAGGGATCCCTTTTTCACACCCTTGTACCATCGGCATCTCTTTTATAAAGAAAACTACGCAAATGAGTTTTTGAAACATATTGCGATGGTATTTGTATACATCGTAATACATGCCTATTGGGAGAATGAAAAATTCGGATAGGTTACAGTTTATTGTTATATTGAATTTTTAAATTCAACTACAATACTGTGTAGGGGGACAAAACATAAAGTTTGATGGAAATATTGAAGGAAATCCGCCTATTTTTTTCTTACTTTTGAATCCACCCACAACCTCACAATCAATTCATTTCTCTAAAACTCTACAAGTTAATTTTTTTGGTTAAATGGTCGTAGGCATGTTTTGGTGTGCAAAGCTCTCCATCCTTGCATTTAAACACAACATCAACCAGCAATTAAACTCCACCAACCACCATATATCCTTACCCGTGCTTGTTTGAATTTTTTTGAATGGGCCTTGACCCACCACTGCCAATGCAACAAACCATTGACCAATCAGGAGGTGATCACATAAGAATGGAGCTGATGTGGACAACCCCCAAATGGACCTGATAAAAAATTAAAACATGAATTAAGTTTTATTGCTTGTCTGGATGCTTATGTCAGTAAGCTCAAAATTGGGATGTGATAAAATTATCAAATGGAGTTCTGAAATCAGTTTTTTAAATCCACAAAAATGAAGTTTGTAAAGATTCAAACTTTAAGATAAGGGTTAACGTTTTACTTAAAATAATTTCGCAACACATGTCTTGTGTAAGGGTCCTATAATTATAGGATTCATAATTTGGAATTGACTTATGGTATTCTTGTAAAAATATGTACATACCTTTCTTTTTGCAAATTTTTTTCCCATATTTTGTAAGAAAAAAAATATATATATATATATATATATATATAAAAAAAGGGTAATGGTCCTAAAAGAAAGATCAAAGGACTTAGAAGAAATAATATACCCAAAAGAAAAATAAATAAAACATGAAAGTGTGCAAGTCCAAATGCCACTATTTTTTACTGATGATTATGGTAGAGTGTCAATAAATGCCATAATCCATGATGAGTTGAATTGCTTACTATTGACTTGTCATATTTCAATTTTATTGTTGTAGAATAGTGAATAAAGATTAGTCAGACAGTTTAATCCTGAATAATTAGTAGATAGGTAGAGAATAATGAGGAGCTCATCAGTTTAATCTGAATCCTAGGATGAAATAAGGTAGAATTAGATAGTTTTTATGCCTTAAAAGAATAAAATTTTCAAGGTTGCTAGCTCAAATGCACCTGCAAAATGGAAGAAAAAATATTAGATAAAAGCTGGGTAGGTAGAAAGAAGTGGGAGAATCATGTAAATACTTTTCACCAGACAAAAATCACAAGTTCCCCCTCCCCTATAGTTATTCTGCATTCTAAACTTCCAGTCAAAGAGTCTGAGAGCATTTCTCTGACTTTTGTTGGGACCGGACCCAAGGCTCAATGGTTGTTAAGTTAAAAGCGTTGAATTCCTATAATAATCCCTAATTATCATCATTTACCCTACATTCATCCATTTACACTTCAATTTCATAAGTAAACATCTTTTACTTAAATAAAAAGAAAAATCCCTTTTGATTAATCTCCTTCATTCATAAAAGCATACAGACCCTAAAAAAAAACATATTATCCTAAGTAAAAGTGGCGAAATCATCAAATGATAAACTTGGCTTTAAGGTTTTCACTTTACTTATTTATATAAATGTATTTTTTGAGTATTTCATTTTCCTTGTAATATTAACTTCTAACTTATTTATTAAATCCCTAAAAACAAACCTTATCCTATTATATAACTCCTTTTATTTTAAATACCCCCAAAAAACCCATTATTATAAGTTTTTTTCCCAAATTTAATTACCCACATGTTTAAATAAAAACCTGCAATTACACCCCCTTTTGGCATAAAACTAACATTATATAAATATCCCACCCCCTATGGTTTATTAAACCATTCAACAGGTTTAAAAACTATATAATATAATGAAAAAATGTGCAAAAATATTTCTTTGGGCTTATCCTATGCCTTTGAAAAAGAAAAATACATCACCGCCCCTCAGTTTTTATCTTAAGTCTTTTTAAATCTAATTTAAACATAACATTCCAAAGACTTAACCTATTGCACTCTTCGCCACATACATTCATAACCTAAAGTTTGATTAAAATAAAACTAAGGTTTTGTTTTAAATAAAATTTAAATCCCCCCATTATTCATATTCGCTAAAGCTATATGAGGCCTCATGCCTCATATTATTAACCCGCTACATATTTAAACTAGACATAAACCCAAAATTACGTATGTAAAACATTTTTTTAATTTTTTTATAAAGGTTTAGAACGTATTTTTTAACCACCACTCGACATAAAACTGCCTGGTCCCACATGCTTCTTTCATCACATCTTCCCAAAAATCCTAATCGTTCGCTGCCACTTATCAAATCTAACAACTAACGATCATCTTCGCGTCCATAAACCAATCGACCAGTCAACACCAAAATGAGCATAAAATAAGCAGTTTTCCTGTTACCACCTCCGGTGACATGTCCAAATATGATACGATCACATTCATTTTTCCCAATACCATTTACCGCCCAAACACAATGCGAAAAACACCTATGGTTTTCGACATTCACAAAATAAAAACCACTCTCGCTAGTGATTTGACTCATAGTTATTGCGATTTTTAAGATTTATAATAAGTTAAAACCTTTTTTATACATTTTATTGATGCATTTGTGCATTCCTGACTGTGAAAAGCTACCCGACTGTACAAAAAATCCTTTTGTGCAAGTTATTGACCTTTAGCCAGAGAAAAAACCTGATTTCAACTATTTCAAGACTATTTAAAGATATTTTCTGCATCAGTGATTCATACCAATCTGCAGGCACCAGCAAAGCTTCAGAAAACCTTCTCAAAAGCTTCAAGATATTTGCAAATCAGGTATTTTCCCAAAATTTCACCTGCAATTTCACAATTTGAACTTCCAATCAAACCAGTTAAGCTTTAAAGATTAAAATTGCCCATCCATTTTGTCCAAAACCTTGAAAAAATAGGGCAAACCCTCGCCATTTTTTCCAGAAATTTCCATTTACTGAAAACCTCATTTTTAAGCCAATTTCTTAGTCCAAGACTCTTGAAAGACATATTCCACGGTTCAAAAGGTTTTTTAACCTATAGAATACCTTAAAAACCCCTTTTTTCAGTCCCAGTCATTCAGAAAACCTGCATTTTATGTCTCAAACTATTTCTTCTGTCCTAAAAATTCCTAATTGAGCATTGAATTTCCCATTGCTATCACCTTTGCCTACAAAAATTGCTCAAATACCCTTTATTTCAAACAAATTAACTATTGCAAACAGTCTAATCTTGCTTTAGTTAACTCAAAATGACAAAAAATCGAATCACACCTAAGGCTAGAGGATCCAAACCTATTAAGCCTAGAGGATCCAAACCTCCTGAGACTGAAGTAGCAAAAGCCCCAAAGTCTACTCCTTCTATCACTGTTAGGACCATTGTGACTGCTAATCCTCTTAAACCTCTAGTGCCCAATGAATAATTTATCCCTTTAGTTGACTTGGATTACAAAATTGTATACCCTCTAGTAGAATTCAATCTATTAGAAGTTCACAACTGGTGTTATGAGAAGTTCCTAGACAAAGAAGAAATACCTCTTTGGGACACAAATTTACCCAAATATGTAGTCCCAATACCACATCCTGGTTAGGACCTGATAAGACTATTCCAGAAGTATTATGTCCTAGACCAAAGATCAATTGTGAATAATGACAGGGAAATCCTTTTTTCTATCACTGTAGAGTCAATCAATGAAATGTTGTAGTTACAGTTTGACCCTAGGGAAGTCCAATTATCGATTGAAGCATTGACTCAATTATATTTAGGGTTAGATTTCCCTAAAAGATTCATGATTTTTCTAAACTTCATGCCTATTCACGTGGACATCCCAAAGCTAAATCCTCCCTATTCCACTTCCAAGTTTCTAGAGGGTTCTAGGCATGTTATTTCAATGTTATCCTTCATCTTAGGATACTTCACTAATGAGTTTACTGATGAGTCCATCCTTGGATTTTTATCCACTTTATCCCCTGGTGATCCTCCTACTGTGATCTTTGATTTTACTAGGTTTATTGCCGTTTCCATACATCATCAATTGAAAAATTTACCCACTAAAGGGGTATTTAAGTATTATTCCTATTTATTTCATTTATTCTTATTCTCCCAAGCAAATCATTTTCTTATAGCATTACAGAAAATTAATGTAGAGGGCCAACCTCTATCAGTTGTTTTTTGGACATCATTATTGAGAAAGGAAGGAAATGAATACAACTACACAGATTTCACAGATTTGTTTATCAGGCTAGCTATGAATTTACTTCATAAGTTAGAACAACCTAGGATAAATGAGGAGATGAAAAGGATATCACAGCTATCAGAGCAATGTAAAATGGGAGATTGGTACTTGTATGAGAAGCACATTGAGTTAAGAATCTTTGGAACCAATCTGATTCCATATAAGTTACCTAAGTTTTTGACTCTCACAGTCTTTGCTCTAGAATATTTGAGATAAGTTTTGAATGTTGATGCCATCAATTTCATGGCATGCAAAAAGAAGACCCAGTTCAAACTAAAAAATTAGATTGCTCCATTCATAGTAAATAACATGGATGCTGAAAAAGAGATAGAAAAGAGATTATCAGAGCTGAAATTCCAAGTGAGTTTCCCTTGGAATTATGACCCCTAAGGTCTTTTAAGTAGCATAAGAGTAAAGTGTAAACTACCTCCTTTTGTACATGAGTCAAAGCCTGATATTGAAAAGTTTTCTAATCAGGAAGAATGGGAAGAAAATAAATTGGTTGATTTAACTGCAAATACACAGCCAACAGAAAAAATGGATACCACACTTACTGTAGTAACTTCTAAACAGCTAGAGTCTTCAAACAAAAGAATCAGAGATGAGGGAGCCTATACAGCAAAAAATACTTCAGATACTAACTTCAAACTCATCTACAATAAAAGGCTAAGATTTGGTTCCAATGGCAAAGAAAAACTTATTGAAGTTGAAGATGAACTAGAGGTCAGTAATGATGAAGCCACTACAATAATTAAGAAGAATTTTCCAAAGATTAAAAGAGAACAAGCATCATCCAAAGAAAAGGAGACCCAAATGATTGAACAATAGGTGAATATGGAAACTTCTTCTTCTCAAACAATAGAAGAAAAATATTTGGATATTAAGGACAGATATAAGCATATTAAACAAAGAAATGAGGAAATTAAAAGTGAGATTTATTCTTAATTTCTCAAGCAGAAGCCAGAAAATCAGGATTGATTCCTTACAGCATTTAATTATTCTTCAAATAAAATGATCATGTCCTATTTACAACCTACTAATTCAACTCCAAAAATAGTAGCTGACTACATAAATATGGAATTTGAAGTAGATACTAAAAAGTTACATGAGTTGGATCAGATAGAATTTCAGAGACATAGCTCTGAGATGATATATTCCACTGTGGTGACAAAGGCCATGAGTATAACAAATTTTCAAAATACTATTATCAACCTGCAAGATCATATGAAACTTGATAAAGGCTCCTTATATGGAAAAGATGTAAGGATCAAGGCCTTAGAAGATTTGATTCTATAAATAGGAGTTGACCCATCAAATGTATAAGCTGCTGAAGTATTAATCAAAAAGAAAAATGATGATATTGTTGCTTTGAGGAAACAGTTAAAACTTCCTCAAAGTGAGCACCCACAGAGTAAGGAAAAACTTCAAGAACATAAAGAGAAATAAGATATGATGCAGTTGATCATAAAGCTTACTGCTCAAATCAAGGATATGGAAAGCCAATTGGATATACTCATGAAATAAAAGAAAATGTGAATGAAACTGATGCTTCCATCATTCTGACAATTATACCTATTATTACAACTGTTATTTCTTCTACATTGTGATAAAAGTTTGCACACAAAGAGCCACTAGGAAATGCAGTGTCAATGCAATAAGCTACTACTTCCAATACTGAATCCTCAACATCAGAGGTGTAACAGAAAAATTATGCAGGGAAAATTGTCAAAGAAATGGAAGAAAAGACATTGAAAACCAATGAAATTAACAATTTGAAGAAAAAGATTCAGAATATGGAGGTATCTAACAAAGTAGCATTGATTAATGCCAATAATTATGAACAAAAAGCCAAAGGACTTGAAAAGCAGCTCAAAAGCCTTCAAAAGGGTTTGAGTTTCACTACACAGATTTCTTACATAAGAAATCACCTATGGACCAATATTATTGATGCTATACATCTTCAATGGCCACCAATATAGATAGTATATGAACAAAGAGACCGCCTTCTAGCAGCTCAAGGTGAAATACAAAGAAAAACAAAAGAATTAGAAAATAAACCATCACAGGCATTAAAGCTAATTACTTTCTTAAATAGTAATAACAGGACTAATCTAGAAGAATTGAGGATACAAGACATGACAAAAACTATATTGCAAATCAAAAAGTTATTGACAAAGAAAACTTTGATGAATAACCTCAAAGAAAAATGTGATGCTATGAATTTTTCCATTACCAAGTTTTTATCAAAGTATAATATTCTAATACAAGCAGGCATTCTAGACATCCATGTATTCAATGAATAAGAAACTGCCATAGGGATCTCCAATAGGGAAAGTTGTTCTCCTTCAGAATCAAATGAAACATTTGTTTGTAATTAAGCCAAAATTTTCAAAATACACTCAGGCAAATGAGAACTACAAAAGGTTGAAAAGTATCAAGATACAAGATGCTGAAAAATGGTAGACTTTTACAGATTTATTATAGCAGCAAAGAAGCAAACAATGAAAGAGAGTGCATATCAAGGAGTCAGCTTGAGAATAAAACAGATAAAAAAAAATTTGATTTTGACTTTTTATCTCTTTTTACAGTAGTTAGAGGTCAAAAATATCAGGTTAAAGAGTATTAGGAATAAAGTACAATGTCAAAGGGTATAAGTGGAAAGAGTGTCAGTGAAGTTATCTTCAAAAAGATATTTTTCAAAAAACTAGCAAGCATGCACAACTATTCAACAAATAGTTTTTTGTTAGATAAGATAGCTCTATATTTTCTAGATAAGAGGACAGCTTGCTAAAGTTTTTAAGCAGTTGTCCCTCTTAATGTGTAAAGATATTTTTTATTTCCTAGAGTTATTCCTAGATCTCTCTAGGATATTTGTAATAAACATTTGTATAAATACTTCAGTTTATGAAGTGCTTAGTGTGGAATAAAATTGATAATAAAATTATATACATTTTGCTGGTACATTGGAGACTCATATGTGTTGATTTCAAAGCAACAGTCTAGAAAATAGCCAATTGGACTTCATAATTCAGGATTCACGCGATAATTTGAAGAGTAAAGTGCATCTATCTTGTCATTGTTTCCATTCTGAGTTACATAGAATTTCATATATGTTGTTCAATATTTATGATTAATTAGGAGAATTACTTCAGGACTAGTGTAAGAACTCCCTTTGTTAACTACTTAATCATTTAAATGTTTTCTACTGATTTCTGTATTTATGAATCTTAATTGCTCTTAGTCCCGTTTGAC
The DNA here is from genome assembly GCA_034641835.2 of Pinus albicaulis. Taxonomy (NCBI): domain Eukaryota; kingdom Viridiplantae; phylum Streptophyta; class Pinopsida; order Pinales; family Pinaceae; genus Pinus; species Pinus albicaulis. The sequence continues at coordinate 514,714,669 of CM076574.1, read as the reverse complement.
CGTTGCCTCCTTCCTATTTTTTCGGATCAAAGGATACTTCATTGTCCTTTATCCTGAAGAAAGCCATCTTATCAAAAAAATCTATCCAAATCTGTAAGGGTTATATACCTTGCCCTGAATACATTAGCATCCTTTTAGCCTTACCTTCTAGTTCTACTTGCTAGATTTTGACTACATAGGCCAATGGACTAGTAGATCCCTCCTTAATTTTTCTTTAGGTAATCTTATTTTCCACCAAACATTTCGAAACCAAAACCAAATTGAACTATCATAACTAGCCTAAAATATTAAACAAAAACAAAGTTAAGTCATAAAGAGAGAGCCCTCTCTGAAATTTAAGAAAGCTAGATCCTAAATTTCCAAAGTAGGTTTGTGGTTACCCCTAGTTTTCTCAAACTAAAAATCAAAATCCCACAATCTTGAGAAATTACGAGGGTGATAACATATTGACGACCATACTGGGGATCTAACCAATCTGCAGTTTTAAAATTAGACTTAAAGGAAGATCTATAATCTATCTTTTTACTTTTATATTATTTTTAAGGGTTGTGGGTATTCATAAACAGTCATTCTAGATTCTACGAAAACCTACTATACCAGGTCTAACCCGGATCCTAAGCCTGCATTTATAGTAGATAACCCAAAACAGATTAGAAAAAACAAAAAGTGAAAACAAATTGTCAATTTAGAAACTAAAGTACCATTAAGAAAAGTTAATTCTTTATCGAAATAATTAGTGATCTTATCTGATTTTGATTTTGATTTGAAGTTTGAACAATCATTGTTTAAAATTAAATCTAAAACTAACTTAAAAGATACTATAATAGATCATGTTTTTACTTCTTTCTTGAAAGAAAAACATAATATTATTTCAGCAAAAATAAAAATAGATAAATCTGAATCCCAAAATCAAGTAGGAAGGATTAATGTTACCTTAATTAAAGACATAGATGAAGCTATTAAATTAGCCCTTTTATTATCTTACATTAAGCCTCCAGTTTCTCAATTGCATACAACAATAATTCGAGCATCAGATTCAACTTTGTATGCTGTCACCTCATTTTTAGATTCCACTACAAGTTCATCCATAGAGCCTTTTATTCCTAAGTTTCCTTTGCAGCCTAAGATAGTTTATCTTCCATTCACTCAATCCATTGCATCCACTAGGTTTATAAGCACTACATTTTTTCCAACCAATTCCATATATATACCAACCTCTTTTCCAAGTTCTTCAAGTACAGCTTTCAGCACATCAGCTACTATAACCAGCACATCTCCTGTCATTTCTAGTGTACCTCCAAGCCCAGTTAAGCTTCAAGCTATGGTTGTCAGATATGCACCCTTTTTTTTGCCTCAAAACCTTCATGATATGCCCCAAGATTACCAAAATAATATACCTTTATTTGCTGGCTTGTCACAATGCACTGCTCAACAACAGGTTACCAGAATGACATACTATTTTGAAATCTATGAAATAGATTAATCAGATGTTCAAATGAGGTTGTTTTCTCAAAGTTTAACTAGGGATGTTAAGAAATTGTTTAAAAATGTAGCTGCTGGTAGTATAAATAATTTAGATGAATTTCATACATTATTTATAAATAAATGGGAAAATAAAAAGAACCCTTAACAAATTTAATCTGAGTTTTATTCTTTAAAAAGAGCTCCTAATGAGTCTATTTAGGATTACTCCACTAGATACAACAGTGTCTATAATTCTATTTCTACATATCTTAAACCTATACCATATTCTGTAATTCTTAAATTCGCTGATGGATTTGATCGAGATATGGCATACCAACTAAGAGAAAGAGATGTTGAAACATTAGAACAAATGAAATTAGATGATGTTAGTGTAGAAATCAATATTCTAGCTAGAAAAGCCAGACTTAGGAATGAAAGAAGAGTCACAATCAAAGAAGAAACATAAAAATCAGATGGTTAATTTGAATTTTTTCTAAAACTTAAGAAAGAGCATTTGAAAGATTAGACAATATTGAGAAAAAACCACAATGGGATAACCAACCACAAATTAGAAATCCCAACTTCAGAAAAAAAAATAACCCTGGAAAAGCTAAGGAAGATGCTCCAAATCAAAACATTGGGCTCCCATTCCAAGAGAAGTATGTTGAAAGTTCTTAAAATAATGATGAATATGAGGATGACATTAATATAGTAATGGGGATAAATGAAGAAAACACTATTTTCCTCACTTAGGAGGATGAAGAACTTTTTGAGCTTCAACAACTCAAAGTAGTATCTAGTGAATCCTTTGATTTCAAACAAGGTTATGACTTCACCATTAATGAAATTCACAGTCAGTATAACCTTATAAACAGCAAAAACAATGAGCCTTCTACAAAAAAAAAATCTCAGAATAAAACTAAAAAGAATGTAGAAGCACCAAAAACAAAGATTTTGCAAATTATCCCAAGGGAAAACAAGCAGAATTCCAATCCTCCCAACACCAAAAAAATGCCAAGTCCAAAAATTGTAGACACTACTTAAGAAGTGGCTCAATCCTCCAATAATGCCCAAAAGGCCAACACTACTAAAGCCCCTAATTCAGCAAAATCAACAATTCCTGATCCTAAGAAGAATCCTGCTGATTCTAAATCAACAAATCCCAAAACTATTAACACTAAAGCTTGTGATGAAATTTCAAAATATGAAAAAACTCCTGATGCCCCTGAATCTGTCCCTGAAAAGAGAACTAAAGAAAACACGAACTAAGAAACTCAAACAGAGAACAATAGGGCAACTCAAGATAAGCGTACATCTGCTGAAATACCTGAAGAACCCACTCAGATAACTACCACAAGAGATGAAATAATTCAGATTATTAAATCTCAACCAGCATTTAATATTGAAACTAAAATAGAAAAGTTAAAGTTACCAATTCCTTTGACATAATTGGTAAAGAATGATTTGTATAAATCAACAATTACTGAAACTTTGAATATGAATAATGGTGAAGATACTATTAATCTAAATGATGATCAGCCTGAATTAATTTTTGTCCCTGATGTTAATGGTAAACATTCAGATGGATCAATTCCTCCCTTCTATATAAGTCTTACTATTCATGATCAAATTCTACATAATGCAATGTTAGATTCAAGAGCTTCTCACAATTTAATGCCAAAGGCTATCATGGAAACTCTGAATTTAGAAATAACAAGGCCTTATAAAGATTTATTATTTTTTTATTCAATCAAGGTCAAATGCATATGATTGATAAAAATCTTATGTGTCAATTTGGTTCAGTATGCCGGTAAAAGTATGGTCATGGATATTGTAGTAGCTAATATCCTACCAAAATATGGTATGCTTCTATCTCGCTCATGGGGAGCTAAGTTACAGGGATCTCTACAATTAGACATGAGCTATGCTACCATAATAGTGTTTGTAAAACCTAAGAAACTTTACAGAGAAACTTTAATGAAATACATGGTTAGCAATGCTGAGAGATCAATAAATTACCAAATTTACTCAACACCAACTGATCTTGATTCTTTCATTGTATGTAACTCTGATAATAATGAAATCCAAACTAAATTAATTGACATAAAGCCTAAACCAAACAATGATAATATTTTCCATCAAGCCATTTGGCATTTAGAATTTGATGGCTCAGTGAATAAGTCAGGAGCAGGAGATGGAGTGTGGATCACAAACATTGAGACCAGTCATTCGGAAGGACATGCCTTTAGACTCAACTTTAAATGCACCAAAAACATGGTAGAGTATGAGGCACTTATCTTAGGCATTCAAATCATCAGAGATTTAGGAGGTCAAAGAATTTTAACTATGGGAGATTCAAAATTAATCATTAAACAAGTAAATGGAGATTATTCTGTTAATAATCCTAGATTAGCCAAATATAGAGATACAACAGCTGATTTATGTGATGATTTACTAGAATGTAAGTTTGCTACTATTCCAAGAAAACAAAATTTGCAAGCACATTGCCTAGCAACTTTTGCTAGCACATGTAGCTTACCTTTTCAACCAACACATAGATATACTGCTGAAATTAAATATAGACCCATTGTTCCTGATAATGTCAAATACTGGCAGATTTTCTCTGAAGATAAACATATTTACCATTTTTTGAATAGTGATGATGAATTTCAAAATTGTATGATAGACACAGATGGTAATTTAGATTCAGAGTGTAACATAGATTTGGATGTTAATTGTGAAATAAATAACATAGATGCACATAAACTTACTAAACCCACTGCATTTACCCAATTTGACATATATAACTTAGAGAAGGTAGGTATAGAGGAAATAATTGAATATGAAATTGAAATGTTAGATTTAAAAGAAAATTTTTTACCTAAGGGTTTGACTCCTTTGGAGGACTTGTTTGATTCCAATGATGTGCCCAAAAAGCCTAAAATGGAACCAATGAAGTCTGACATTGAAGAATGTAATTTTGGGACAGACACAAAACCAAAAATGATCAAATTGTCAAAAAATTTACCCCCTCAAGAAAAAAAAAATATATATATATATGGAACTTTTAAAAGAATACCAAGATGTGTTTGCATGGAGTTACGAAGATTTAAAAGCATATGACATAAACATCATTCAACACAAAATTCCTATAAAATATAATAATAAACCATTTAGACAAAAATTGAGGAGGATTAATCCTATCCTATTACCTTTGATTGAAAAAGAAGTTAAACGCATGTATGATGCCCAAATCATTGCACCAATCAGATATTATGATTGGGTTTCTAACTTAGTACCTACAAGAAGGAAAACTGGTGAAATAAGATCATGTGTAGATTTTAGAAATATCAATAAAGTATCATTGAAAGACAAATAAAATTTACCCAAGATGGATCATATTTTAAAAAGCGTGGTTGGATCTTCCAGGATTTCTTTATTAGATGGTTTCTCAGGATATAACTAGATACTTGTTCGAAATGAAGATCAACCTAACACAACTTTTACCACTCCTTGGGGCACTTTCATGTATGTGAAAATTCCTTTTGGTTTGATGAATACTAGAGCTACCTTTTAGAGGGCTATGGACATAGCCTTTGCTAAAGAAATACATGAATTATTGGTTATATATTTAAATGATATTACTGTTTTTTCTAAGTCAGATAATGAAAATTTGGATCATTTGAGACATGTTTTCAAGTGTAGAAAATATGGTATATCATTAAATCCTAAGAAAACCCTTTTTGGACTAGAGGAAGGAAAATTACTTGGACACATAATTTAAAAGGAAGGTACTAGGATAGATCCAGCAAGGATAGAATCCATACTGAACATTCACCCACCTAGAATCATCAATGAGTTACAAGAATTTTTAGGTAAAATTAACTGTTTAAGAAGATTTATTTCTAATCTAGCAGAAATCATCAAAGAACTGAATAACATGTTAAAAAAGGACTCTGTTTTATAATGGACAGTTGAAGAAAAATAGTCATTCGAATCCATTAAACATGCATTGACAAAAACACCAGTCCTAATGAGTCTAGACTTCAAGAAAGATTTCATAATCTTTTCATTTTCCTCAGAACATACCATAGCTGCAGTTCTACTACAGAAAAATGACCAAGGTTTTGAATAGCCCATAGAATTTTTTAGTAAAACAATTAGACATGCACCTTTGAGATATAACATAATGGAAAAACAGGCTTTAGCCTTGGTTAAAGCCATAAAAGATTTGAAAGTGTATATTCTTTACTCCCACATTTATTGTCTATGTCCCCAATTCTGTAGTCAAAGATATTTTAACACAGGATGGGCCAGATGGAAGAAGAGGAAAGTGGATTTCCACTATCCTTGAGTATGACATAGATATAGAACCAACCAAGCTCATAAAAGGACAAGGTTTAGCCAGGTTAATGGCTGAATTCAATTGTAATGCTTTAGATATAAATTTTATTGCCCAGGTTGATCACCAAGAAGAGATGGCGACTCCATCGATTAGTGAAGCCTTTCTAGACTCACCATGGTACTCAGATACTATCTTTTTACTTACAAATTTACAAGCTCCTCCTGGATTAGCTAGAACTAAATCTAGATTCATCAAACTTAAAGCAATGAGATATTGTATTCCAAATAATATGGTTCATTGGAAAGAACAAAGTGGAATTTTACTGAACTGTTTACTAAAATCAGAAGCTCACAAAATTCTTGGAGAATTTCATGCAGGTGATTGTGGAGGACACTTATACTATAAAAGTACAACAGATAAGATTCTTAGAGTTGGTTTCTACTGGCCTTCCTTATTTGCTGATATGAAAAATTTTGTTACTTCATGTTACAAATGTCAGATTTTTGAAGGAAAAAGGAAGTTGTTACCTTTACCACTCAAACCTATTTCTACTGAGATGCCTTTTCAACAATGGGGTTTAGACTTCATTGGAGAAATTCACCCTCCATCCTCTGGCCAACACAAATGGACATTGACTGCCACATATTATTTCACCAAGTGGATTGAAGCCATCCCAACCAGACAAGCCACTGACTCAGTCATTATATATTTCCTAGAAAACAACATTTTATCTAGATTTGGATGCCCACAGAAAATTATTACTGATAATGCAGTTGCATTTAAATCTAATAAAATGATTACTTTTTGTCACAAGTACCATATAACCCTAGGAAATTCTATTGCTTACTACCCTCAGGGTAATGGCCTAGCTGAATCTTCCATTAAAATCCTTGTGAGTATCATCAAAAAACTACATGAAGAAAATAAGAAAACTCGGAATAAGAAATTAGTCTATGCCTTATGGGTAGATAGACTTACTACCAAGATGTCAATTGGAACATCTCCTTACCAGATTGTATATGGGATGGATGCAGTTTTCCCGTCATCTTTAGGTGTTCCAGTTATGAAAATTATCCAAGAATCACAAGTAGAACTTAATGATATACAGAGAAGGATAAATCAGACTATTCATCTGCAACAAACTAGGGAAGAAGTATATGAAAAATCTCAAGTCATTCAAGAGAAAATCTAGAAAATATTTAATAAAATAACTAAAGAAGAAGATTTTTCCATATGAGATAAAGTCTTAAAATGGGATTCCACGATAGAAGAAAAAGGAAAGCATGGAGAGTTTGACTTTCTATGGAAAGGGCCTTATGTCATTTGTGGGTAAAAAGGTAACAATGCATTTTTTATGAGGAATTTGGATGGAACAAACATTCCAGAAGGATCGGTGAATGGTAGAATGCTCAAACACTACTATTTCTTCGAGTTAAATAATAGTTAATCCTAATTTTGTTTTATATCATTGTAAATATCCATTGCAGTTTGTAGATTGGATTGGATGTTTTCTTTCCAAATTTGAAGCCTGGAGCGAAGGCCTTAAGCTTTGAAGAGTAAAATATCGTAAGTATGAGTTTTTGTGGAAATCAGAAGACAGTTATAGAATCATCATGGTAAAAATGGAAGGCTACTGATTTTAGAGTTCTTGACATTTCACCAGGAAATGCCATCCCCATGTGAAGCTGATGTTAGGGTCCTATAAGTATAGGATTCATAATTTGGAACTGAATTATGATATTATTGTAAAAATATGTACATACCTTGCTTTCTGCAAGTTGTTTTTCCATATCTTGTAAAAAAAAAAAAATAGAAAATAAAAAAAGGGTAAAGGTCCTAGAAGAAAGATCGAAGGACTTAGAAAAAATAATATACCCCAAATAAAAAGAAATAAAACATGAAAGTGTGCAAGTCCAAATTCCACTACTTTTTACTAATGATTATGGCAGAGTGTCAAAAAATTCCACAATCCATGATGAGTTGAACTTCTTAATCTTGACTTGTCATATTTCAATTTTATTGTTGTAGAATAGTGAATAAAGATTAGTCAGATAGTTTAATATTGACTAATTTGTAGATAGGTAGAGAATAATGAGGAGCTTGTCAGTTTCATCTGAGTCCTCAGATGAAATAACGTAGAATTAGATATTTTTTATGTTTTAAAAGAATAAAATTTTCAAGGTTGCTAGCTCAAATTCACCTGCAAAATGGAAGAAAAAATGTTAGATTAAAAGTTGGGTAGGTAGAAAGAAGTGGGAGACTCATGTAAATACTTTTCACCAGGAAAAAATCACTAATTTCCCCTCCCCTATAGTTATTATGCATTCTTAACTTCTAGTCAAAGAGGCTCAGAGCATTCCTCTGACTTTTGTTGGAACTGGACCCAAGGCTCAATCACTGTTAACTTAAAAGTGTTGAATTCCTATAATAATCCCTAAATATCATCATTTACCCTACATTCATCCATTTACACTTCAATTTCTTAAGTAAACATCTTTTACTTAATGAAAAAGAAAATTGCCTTTTGATTAATCTCCTTCATTCATAAAAGCATACAAACCCTAAAAATAAATATCTTATCCTAAGTAAAAGTGGTGAAATCATCAAATGATAAACTTGGCTTTAAGGTTTTCACTTTACTTAGTCATATAAATGTATTTTTTGAGTATTTCATTTTCCTTGTTATATTAACTTCTAACTTATTTATTAAATCCATAAAAACAAACCTTCTCCTATTATATAACTCCTTTTATTTTAAATATCCCCAAAAACCCATTATTATAAGCTTTTTTGCCAAAGTTAATTACCCATATGTTTAAATAAAAACCCCCAATTACACCCCCTTTGGCATAAAAATAACATTATATAAATATCCCTCCCCCTATGGTTTATTAAACCATTCAAAATGTTTTAAAACTATATAATATAATGAAAAAATGTGCAAAAATGTTTCTTTGGGCTTATCCTATGCCTTTGAAAAAGAAAACTACATCACCGCCCCTCAGTTTTTATCTTAAGTCTTTTTAAATCTAATTAAAACATAAGATTCTAAAGACTTAACCTATTGCACTCTTCCGCACATGCATTCATAACCTAAAGTTTGATTAAAATAAAACTAAGGTTTTGTTTTAAATAAAATTCAAAGCTCGTCATTATTCATATTTTCCAAAGCTATATGAAGCCTCAGGCCTCATATTTTTAACCTGCTACATATTTAAACTATACATAAACCCCAAATTACATATGTAAAACCTTTGATTTGATTTTTTATAAAGGTTAAGAATGTAATTTTTAACCGCCGCTCTGCATAAAGCCGCCCGGTCCCACATGCTTCTTTGACCGCAACTTCCCAGCAATCCTGACCGTTTGCTCCCACTTATCAAATCTAACGGCTGGCGATCACCTTCGAGTCCAGAAACCAATCGATCACTCAACACCAAAATGAGCGCGAAATAAGCATTTTTCCTGTTACCACCTCCGGTGATGTGTCCAAATATGATACGATCGCGTTCATTTTTCCCAATACCGTTTCCCGCCGAAACACAGCGCGAAACCCACCTATGGTTTTCCGCATTCAAAAAATAAAAACCACTCCTGCCAGTGATTTGACTTGCAGTTATTGTAGTTTTTAAGATCTATAATAAGGATTAAAACCCTATTTATACGTTTTATTGATGTATTTGTGCGTTCCTGACTGTGAAAAGCCGCCTGACTATACAAAAAATCCTTTTGTGAAAATTATTGATCTTTAGCGAGAGAAAAAACCTGATTTCAACCGTTGTTCCACTATTTGAAGACTATTTAAATCTATTTTCTGCATCAGTAATTCAGACCAATCCGCAGGAACCATCAAAGCTTCAGAAACCCTTCTGAAAAGCTTCAAGATCAGGTATTTTCCCAAAATTTCACTTGCAATTTCACAATTTGAACCGCAAATTGAACCAGTTAAGCTTTAAAGATAGAAATTTCCCATCCATTTTGTCTGAAACCTTTAAAAAATAGGGGAAACCCTCACCATTTTTTCCAGAAATTGATATTTATTGAAAACCCTCATTTTTAAGCCAATTTCTCAGTCCAAGACTCTTGAAAGAAAAATTCCACTGTTCAAAAGGTTTTTTAACCTACAGAATACCTTAAAAACCCCTTTTTTCAGTCCCAATCATTCAGAAAACCTACTTTTTTTTTCTCAAAGTATTTCCTGTGTCCTAAAAATTCCTAACTGAGCATTGAATTTCTCATTGCTATCATCTTTGCCTACAAAAATTTCTCAATTAACCTTTGTTTCAAACAAATTAACTATTGCAAATAGTATAATCTTTCTTTAGTTAACTCAAAATGACAAAAAAGAAAACCACACCTAAGGCTGGCAGATCCAAACCTGTTAAGCATGGAGGATCCAAACCTCCAAAGACTAAAGCAGCAAAAACCCAAAAGTCTATTCCTGCTATCACTGCTAAGACCACTGTGATTGTTAATCCTCTTCAACCTCTAGTGTCCAATGAAGAATTTATCCCTTTAGTTGACTTCGATTACAAAATTGTATACCCTCTAGTAGAATTCAATCTATTAGAAGTTCGCAACTGGTGTTATGAGAAGTTCCTAGACAAAGAAGAAGTGCCTCTTTGGGACACAAATTTACCCAGATATGTAGTCCCAATAACACATCCTGGTTAGGACTTGAGAAGACTATGCCAAAAGTATTATGTCCGAAACCAAAGATCAATTGTGAATAATGACAAGGAAATCCTTTTTTCCATCACTGCAGAGTCAATCAATGAAATGTTGCAATTACAGTTTGACCCTAGGGCAGTCCCATTATCCTTGAAGAATTGACTCAATTATATTTAGGGTTAGATTTCCCTAAAATATTGATGATTTTTTAGAACTTCATGACTAGTCATGTGGACATCCCAAAGTTGAATCCTCCCTATTCCACTTCTAAGTTTCCATAGGGTTCTAGGCATGTTATTTCAATTTTATCCTTCATCTTAGGATACTTCACTGATGAGTTTACTAATGAGTCCATCCTTGGATATTTATCCACTTTATCCCGTGGTGACCCTCCTGCTGTGATCTTTGATTTTGCCAGGTTTATTGTTGATTCCATACAACAGCAATTGACAAAGTTACCCATTGAAGCGGTATTTATGTATTCTTCCTATTTATTTCATTTATTCTTATTATACCAAGCACATCACTTTCCTATGGAATTGCAGAAAATGAATATAGAGGGCTAGCCTCTATCAATTTTTTTTGGACATCATTATTGAGATAGGAAGGAAATGAATACAACTACACATATTTCACAAATTTTTTTATCAGGCCAGCTATGAATTTACTTCATAAGTCAGAATAACCTAGAATAAATGAGGAGATGAAAAGGATATTACAGTTTTTGGAGAAATGTAAAATGGGATATTGGTAGTTGTATGAGAAGAACATTGAATTAAGAATCTTTGGAACCAATCTGATTCCATATAAGTTACCTAATTTTTTACTGTTAGAGTCTTTGCTCCGGAATATTTGAGACAAGTTTTCAATGTTGATGCCATTAATTTCATGGCATCCAAAAAGAAGACCCAGTTCAAACTAAAAAATCATATTGGTCCATTCATAGTAAATAATAGGGATGCTGAGAAAGGGGTAGAAAAGAGATTATTAGAGCTGAAATTCCAAGTGAGTTTAGCTTAGAATTATGACCCCCAAGGTCTTTTAAGCAACATAATATTAAAGTATAAACTAGCTCCTTTTGTACATGAGTCAAAGCCTAATATTGAAAATTTTGCTAATCAAGCAGAATGGGAAGAAAATAAATTGGTTGGTTTAACTACAAAAACACAACCAACAGAAAAAAGGATACCAGACTTACTGTAGTAACTTCTAAACATCCAGAGTCTTCAAACAAAAGAAGAGGAGATGAGGAAGCCTATACAATAGAAACTAATTCAAATACTAAGTTCAAACTCATCTACAATAAAAGGCGAAGATTTGTTTCCATAGGAAAAGAAAAACTTATTGAAGTTGAAGATGAACCAGAGGTCAATAACGATGAAGCCACTACAATTATTAAGGAGACTTTGACAGAGATTAAAAGAGAACAAGCAGCATCCAAAGGAAAGGATACCGAAATGATCGAACAACAAGTGAATATGGAAACTTATTCTCAAACAATAGAAGAAAAATATTTGGATATTAAGGACAAATATAAGCAGATTAAACAAAGAAATGAGGAAATTAAAAGTGAGATTTATTCTCAATTTCTCAAGCAGAAGCAATGAAAACAGTGTTGGGAAAAATACTGAGAGGGGGGGATGAATCACTATTTAGGGCATACTCAAATATTTTTACTTTTTCATTCTCTAAAACCCATACGGTACTTTCATGAAGCCAACTTTCATATACACATGGATATCCTTAATAAAACATCCGTATGCATATAGATCTTATTATGCAGATTATTCTTAACTTAGATCTTTGGAACATTCATTCATATGATGTTTAGTTAACAGTAAGCAGTGCAGTAATAACAGAATAAACCATCACACATAAGCATCACACATGAACACCAGGATTTTAAGTGGAAACCCAAGACGGGAGAAAACCACCGCTGCCGTTTCTTAGCCTTCAATATTTTATTATAAAGAAAACATCTTACAACTTATGTACTGGCGCAGATTCATACTAGTACGCAGGCACCCACCTGCGCTCATTTACCAGCCTCTCCTGGAAGGGAGCTACGACCCCCTGCTCTCATTTACCAGCCTCTCCTGGAAGGGAGCTACAACCCCCTGACTGGAGGCTACAACCCTCAGCACCTCTATGGACCACGTTTCATCAATTTTCACACTGGATCCAATAGCTTCAATAGAACACAACTTGTAGGCCACTTTTCATCATATTTTCAGACTGGACCCACTCCACACATTTAAGCTCAATCATACATCAAAACTAATACTTATCAATTCAGACAACCCAGAACTGTAGAATACAGATAGTAGTAATACAACAGAACAGATCAGACATTTCACCCTTCGTACTTCAGCAAAACCCTATTTTTCATATGCGCTTTCCTTTCACTGATCCCGCATATATACGCGCTTCCATGCATATAAACTCGCGTATACTTCTGCACATACTTCAGAACTGATTTCACAACCCATACGCGCTTTCGTTTTATCCAACCCACGTATATACGTGCTTCCACTGTTCCAAACTAGCGTATATATTTTTAGAAATTACAGAGCATCGTACTTCTTCAGATTAGATATTCAATTCAGATTTAACCCTTTACTTCAGACAGATGTTTGCCTCATCTCAGATCTAAGAATTCCATAAACAGGTCTAGAAGATACAAATACATTTCAGATCTAGATTCCCTTCTTCATCATTTTCTTCATAGGTGCATCACAGATTCAGATCTATCATCAAACTGTTACCCTTTCCATACAAACATACTTCAGAGTGAAGTATCCATTCAAACCCAGACTCATGCACACCCTTGCACAATGATTTTCTTCTCCTTATATAGGTTTACCCTTTTCCAATACCATGAGCCAAAACTAAATTACTTCCAATGGTATTCCTGGACGGGATAACATAGACATACCAGCGCTCAATACAATGGGTCAATACCATGGTAGTAACCCCTGGTTTTACATATTTAGAGCGCATTTGACCATATGCAACTTGGCACATTATTTCCCGCGTGCATACGCTACTTCTATTAAGAAAACCCGTGTATGCCTTGTGACATACACTTTTCATCATTACTTTTGCACATACTGATATTTCTTACTTCTGCAATTTCTGTACTTCTTGTAAATTTACATCATTAGTTAGTATATCAATTCAGTTTCCATCAAGTACAACTTCATCAAGTAGGTTTCCATCATCTTCTTCAAGTGTTTCCATCATCATCATCAAGTGGGTTGCCATCAAGGACAACACATTGCATCATATTGCCAACAATATCCCCCTTTGGACTTGATGGCAACCACGATGGTGTTTGATCACCATAACAGATAAATAAATTGAACATAATGATATTCGCCCCCTATTCAAACACCATGTCACTCTCCCCCTTTGACATAAAGGGCAAAGAGCGAATCAAAACCAACACAAGGTTGTTTTCTCCTCATGTAGATAGAAGACCGCTGCAGTTCTGATGTGTACTGAAGTTACCATGCTCCCCCTGAATTCATGTTGAATGTTAAAACATAATTTTTCAATGAATTACATGACTCTATGACCTTCCTATCACCAAGGACTCATACTTACATCAAATATCCAACCAAGTGTATTTACATATGTGACTCAAGTACCCAACTAGGAGGGTTTACACATTTTGACTCAACTACCCAACCAAGTGGGTTTACAAGTTTGAACAAGTCCTTACGTGACTGAATATTAAAATTTTAAATCATAGGTCTCAACATGACCTTCTCATCAAAATACAAATATGAATTTTTATGACCAATACCAGAAAGACCTTAAGAGAGAGATCATATTTCAGAACCATCATAATGCCAACAATGCATTGTACTCAGCAAGACTAATGCTCCCCCTGAAAATGTGCATCCAAGCATCCTTTCCATATGACCAACAACAAGTTATCATCAACAATCTCTACATGATCTATCCTTTTCTCTGAATCATAAGACTTCCATCTCATCCATGTGTGAAAGCAACAAACACTCTTCAGCAAAAATCAAACAGGGCTCATCCAGAATCATAAGAAATCATGTAACATGTCATCATCATTTAGAACTGAGAAGTAAGCAGATACAAAGCCAATAATACAATCATTAGTAGTCATACTGATGCTCCCCTTGAACATGTACTCCTGATCTTCAACTGTCATACAAATTCTTTTATCATAAGTGCATACGTGACTGTCTCCACTGTAACTCGCATGTATACGCGACTTTAGTTCACTGAACCCGCGTATGGAAGGTGAAATAATGAAAACTTCACATTCCTTCATCTCCCCCTGAGTAGGTACCACTTGTACCTGTGTTCTTCACATCAGATGCTCTGTCAGAAATAAACATAACCAGAATAACCAAACCAACCATGAGAATCATCATACATTGCTCCCCCTGTGATGATACATTACTAATCCCTATAATGTATCTCACATCTCTCCTACATTCATTAAAAGAAGTAATTTTTTAGAAACAGATGACTGTAGTAGGGTCAATATTCCCTACGTTTCTGACCGGTCCTCCTTCTTTTTCAAAATTTTCTTGAACTTTCTAATTGTGTGCTGGAATTTATCCAATTTCTCAGATTTATTCATCCTGCATTCTTTTTCTACATGTCCATACTTGTTACAAGTATAGCATCTTATGTGACCAGAAAAGTAAACATAAGGATCATAATGTGTTGTTCTATTCTTCCTTCTATTGCAATCAGCTGCTTTATGACCATACTTGTTGCATGAAAAACAATATCCCTTGAAGAAACCCGAGTACCTTTCTGTGTAGAATCTGTTTGTTTGTGACTGAAACAATCTGCTTCTGCAATTGGTTGCAACATGCCCATAATTATGACATTTAAATCATTCAACATTATTGAATGATTTCCTTTGAGTGTTCATGATTTTCGGTTGACTTCTTGTTTCTTTCAACTCTTCTGGTTTTGCATTGACATCCTTTGAATCTTTAGCACTTCCTTGTGAACTAGATTCTCCTTTAATAGTTTCATGAAAACCAAGACCAATTTTAATAGCAGGAGACCTTTGATTACTAAGAATATTGTCCAGAATCTTAGTACTATCTTGAAACCTCAAGAGTTTATCCTTTTCTTCTAATTTACCTTTGAGAATGTTTACCTCAACCTCCAATTTTTGGCATTTCTTCTTCATGCTTTCTTCGACCCTTTTTCCTTCTTCTACTTGATCATTCAAATTTAAAATATCTTCTTTCAACCCATTTTATTGCTCTTCAAATATTTGTAAAAGTTCTTCATTCTTCTTATTTGATTTTTCCAGATCTGTTTTGAGCAAGATGATTTCTGCTTCACGTCCTTCCTTTTCAAATGATTGTAGAAGTTCTTAATTCTTCTTATTTGATGCTTCAAGGTCTGCTTTCAGAGAGATGATTTCTGCTTCAAGTCCTTCACTGTGATTGGTTACTTTGTCCTGCAGTCTTTGATACATTTCTATCTGTCCCTTCATTGTTTCTATTTGTTCATTCAATCTAGAGATCACATCCTTGAGGATAGATTCCCTTCTTTTAAATTGATCCCAAAAATTACTTTCATCATTGATCTTGAGATTTGCTTCTAGACTTATATTGTTACTTTCACTATCTTCATCATTGCATGCACAAGTGAGTGGATTACAAGAACAACAATCAATACATGTTTCCTCTTCTTCATTTTCTGCTGCACATGTTTTCTGAGATATCTTCTTTCCTTAAGTAGCCTTCTTCTTTTGCTTCTTTTCCATGAGCACTAGTAGATCTTGGTCAGAATCTTCTTCATCTTCACTTGACATTTCATTATTATCTTAATTTGCATAATAACTCTTTCCCTTTTCAAATTGTTTCCCTTTTTCATGATTTTGTTTATAAGGATATTTAGCAGCATAATGACCCACTCTTCCACAGTCAAATTTGAAGGGAAGCTTACCTCTGAATCTTCAAGTACCTGGTTGAAGTCTTCTCACTAAGTTTTCTTCTTCTTCTTCTGATATATAACTTGATTCCTTGGCAACTTCCTTTCCTTTTCCTTTTGCACACGCCTTAAAAGCAGCTTCTTTGATTTGAAAGGGACCTCCTTCTATCATTTCATAAGCAGTCAGAATACCATGTAGTTGAACAATAGTAAGAGTTTGCAGATCTTTCCTTTCTTCAATAGCTGATACTTTTGACTCAAATTTTGAAGTCAAAGACCTTAAGACCTTTTCTACCAGAGTAGTATCAGTTATGGTTTCACCCAAACTTCTCATACGATTTACGATATCATCTAGACGTAAAAAGAATCTGGCAATACTCTCATCACTATGCATCCTTAAATTTTCATATTCAATTCCGAGAGTTTGGAGTTTTTCACTTTTTACGTTTGTATCTCCTTCATAGCTTAGAATGATTTTGTCCCATATTTCTTTTGCTGAATTTAGCTGCATCACTTTAGCAAATTCTGGTTCACACATGCTTCCTAATAATACATTGACTGCTTTGGCATTGATTTCATATTTCTTCCTTTTTGTTGCATCAGTATAAATACTTGTCGGATACTGATAACCTCCTTCCACGATTGCCCATAATTCTGCACCAAGACTTTGCAAATATGATTTTGTTCGTATCTTCTAGAATAACAGATTAATTCCATTGAATAGAGGTGGCCTTAGAGAAAGTATACCTTCATGACTTCCCATTGCGACGGATCTCAAACCCGACGATCAAGCTCACACTTGCTGAGGGACACCAGCTTACGATTACCAATTGTTGGGAAAAATGCGAGAGGAGGGGGGTGAATCAGTATTTTTGGCATACTCAAATATTTTTACTTTTTCATGCTCTAAAACCCATACGCTACTTTCATGAAGCCAAATTGCATGTACACGCGGATATCCTTAATAAAAAATGCGTATGCACAGAGATCTTATTATGCAGATTATTCTTAACTTATATCTTTGGAACATTCATTCATCTGATGTTTAGTTAATAGTAAGCAGTGCAGTAATAACAGAATAAACCATCACACATAAGCATCACACATGAACACCAGGATTTTAGGTGGAAACCAAAGTCGGGAGAAAACCACTGCTGTCGTTGCTCAGCCTTCAATATTTTATTATAAAGAAAACATCTTACAACTTATGTACTGGCGCAGACTCATACCAGTACGTAGGCACCCACCTGCGCTCATTTACCAGCCTCTCCTGGAAGGGAGCTACGACCCCGTGCTCTCATTTACCAGCCTCTCCTGGAAGGGAGCTACAACCCCCTGACTGAAGGCTACAACCCTCAGCACCTCTATGGACCAGGTTTCATCAATTTTTACACTGGATCCAATAGCTTCAATAGAACACAAATTGCAGGCCACTTTCCATCATATTTTCAGACTGGACCCACTCCACACATTTAAGCTCAATCATACATCAAAACTGATACTTATCAATTCAGACAACCCAAAACTGTAGAATACAGATAGTAGTAACACAGCAGAACAGATCAGACATTTCACCCTTCATACTTAAGCAAAACCCTATTTTTCATACGTGCTTTCCTTTCACTGATCCCACGTATATACGCGCTTCCATGCATATAAAATCATGTATAATTCTGCACATACTTCAGAACTGATTTCACAACCCATAGGCACTTTCGCTTTATCCAACCAGCGTATATACGCGCTTCCACTATTCCAAACTAGCGTATATATCTTCAGACATTACAGAGCATCATAATTCTTCAAATCAGATATTAAGTTCAGATTTAACCCTTTACTTCAGACAGATGTTCGCCTCATCTCAGATTTAAGCATTCCATAAACAGATCTAGAAGATACAAGTACATTTCAGATCTAGATTCCCTTATTCATCATTTTTATTCATAGGTGCATCACAGATTCAGATCTATCATCAAACTGTTACCATTTCCATATAGACATACTTCAGAGTGAAGTATCCATTCAAACCCAGACTCATGCACACCCTTTCACAATGATTTTCTTCTCCTTATATAGGTTTACCCTTTTCCAATACCATGAGCCAAAACCACATTACTTCCAATGGTATTCCTGGACGGGATCACATAGACATACTAGCGCTCAATACAATGGGTCAATACCATGGTAGTAACCCCTGGTTTTACATGTTTAGAGTGCATTTGACCATACCTGACTTGGCACATTATTTCCCGCATGCATACACTACTTCTATTAAGCAAACCCGCGTATGCCTTGTGACATACACTTTTCATCATTACTTTTTCACATACTGATATTTATTACTTCTGCAATTTCTGTACTTCTTGTAGATTTACATCATTAATTAGTATATCAAGTCAGTTTCCATCAAGTACAACTTCATCAAGTAGGTTGCCATCATCTTCTTCAAGTGTTGCCATCATTGTCATCAAGTGGGTTGCCATCAAGGACAACACATTGCATCATATTGCCAATAATCAGGATAGATTTATTACAACATTTGATTATTCTTCAAATAAAATGATCATGTCCTATTTACAACCTACTACTTCAACTCCAAAAACAATGGCTGACTACAAAAATATGGAATTTGAAGTAGATACTAAAAAGGTACATGAGTTGGATCAGATTGAATTCCACAGACATAGCTCTAAGATGCTATATTCCACTGTGGTGACAAAGGTCATTAGTGTAAAAGTTTTTCAAAATACTATTATCAACCTGCAAGATCAAATGAAACTTGATAAAGGCTCCTTATATGCAAAAGACCTAAGGATCAAGGCCTTAGAAGATTTGATTCTACAAATAGGAGTTGACCCATCAAATGTACAAGTTGCTGAAGTATTAATCAAAAATAAAAATGATGATATTGCTGCTTTGAGGAAACAATTAAAACTTCCTCAAAGTGAGCACCCACAGAGTAAGTAAATACTTCAAGAACATAAAGAGAAAGAAGATATGATGCAGTTGATCATAAAGCTTACTACTCAAATCAAGGATATGGAAAGCTAATTCGATATACTGATGAAAGAAAAATAAAATGTGAAGGAAACTGATGCTTTCACCATTCCCACAGTTATACCTATTATTACAATTGTTTTTCCTTCTACATTACGAGAAAAGTTAGCACCCAAAGAGCCACTGGCAACTGCAGTGTCAGTGCAATCAGCTACTACTTCAAATACTGAACACTCAACATCAAAGGTGCAACAGACAAATGATGCAGGGAAAATTTTCAAAGCAATGGAAGAAATGAAATTGAAAACCAATGAAATTAATAATTTGAAGAAAAATATTTAGAATATGGAGGTATCTAACAAAATTGTACTGATTAATGCCAATAATTATGAACAAAAAGCCAAAAGACTTGAAGAGTAGCTCAAAAGCCTACAAAACGATTTGAGTTTCACTACAGAGATTTCTTACATAAGAAATCACCTATGGACCAATATTACTGAGGCTATACATCTTCAATGGCCACCAATCCAGATAATATTTGAACAGAGAGACCTCCTTCTAGCAACTCAAGGTTAAATACAAAGAACAACAGAAGAATTAGTAGATAAACTAGCACAGGCATTAAATCTAATTACTTTCTTAAACAGTAAGAATAGGACTGAGCTAGAAGAATTGAAGATACAAGACAGGACATAAACTATATTGCAAATAAAAAAAGTATTGACAAAGAAAACTTTGATGAATAACTTCAAAGAAAAATGTGATGCTATGAATTTTTCCATTACCATGTTTTTAGAAAACTATACTATGCTAAGAAAAGCAGACATTCTAGACATCCATGTATTCAATGACAAATTTATGGACCAAAAGGAATATGATAAAAATATATGGGACCATGCCAAAGAGCAGGTGAATAAGAAACTGCCACAGGGATCTCCAATCGGGAAAGTTGTTCTTCAATACATTGAAGATTTATTCTCCCTTCAGAATGAAATCAGAAATTTGTTTGTAATTAAGCCATTTTTTTCTAAATACACTGAGGCAGATGAGAACTACAGAAATTTGAAAATTATGAAGATACCAGATGTTGAACAATGGCAGACTTTTACAGATTTATTATAGCAGCAAAGAAGAAAACAATGAAAGAAAGTGGAGATGAAGCATTCGGCTTGAGAAAAAAACAAATAAAACAACATTTGATCTTGATTTTTTACTGCTGAAAAGTCTATTTTTACAACAGTTAGAGGTCAAAATATCAGGTTAAAGAGTATCAGGAGTAAAGTACAATGTCAAAGAGTATAAGTGGAAAGAGTATCAGTGAAGTTATCTTCCAAAACATATTTTTCAAAAAGCCAGCAAGCATGGACAGCTATTCAACAAACAATTTTTTGTTAGATAAGATAGCTCTATATTTTCTAGATAAGAGGACAACTTGCTAAAGTTATTAAGCATTTTTCTCTCTTAATCTGTAAAGATATTTTTTATTTCCTAAAGTTATTCCTAGATCTCTCTAGGATATTTTTTATAAACATTTTTATAAATACTTCACTTTATGAAGTGTTTAGTGTGGAATAAAATTGCTAAGAACATTATAGACACTTTTTTGGCACGTTGGAGGCTCATATGTGTTGATTTCAAAGCATCACTCTAGACAATAGCCAATTGGACTTCATAATTCAGGATTCATGCGATAATTTGAAGAGTAAAGTGCATCTATCTTGCCATTGTTTCCATTATGAGTTACATACAATTTCATATATGTTGTTCAATCTTAATGATTAATTAGGAGAATTACTTCAGGACTAGTATAAGAACTCCATGTCTTAACTACTTAATCATTTAAATGTTTTCTGCTTATTTCTGGATTTAGGAATTCTTAATTTCTCCTAGTCCCATTTGACCCCTACCTCCTTCCTCTTTTTTTGGATCAAAGGATTCTTCAATGCCCTTTATCCAGAAGCAAGCCATCACATCAAAACAATCTATCCAAATATCTGAGGGTTGTCTACCTTGCCCTCAATACATTAGCATCTTTTTTGCCTTGCCTTCTAGTTCTGCTTGCTATATTTTGACTCCATAGCCCAATGGACTAGTAGATCCCACCTTAATTTGTCTTTAAGTAATCTTATTTTCCACCAAAAATTTCAAAACCAAAACCAAATTGAACTATCATAACTAGCTTAAAATATTAAACAAAAATAAAGTTAAATCATAAAGAGAGAGCCCTCTCTGAAATTTAGGAAGGCTAGATCCTAAATTTCCAAAGTAGGTTTGTGGTTACCCCTAGTTTTCTTAAACTAAAAATTAAAAGCCCACAATCTTGAGAAATTACTAGGGTGATAACATCTTGATTAAGTCTTTTGACTTAGGAGTAATATATACATTATATACATTATATGTATATAATATGTATAAATCAATAGTGCATTTTAATATTTCTTTTAATAGTTTTTTATTTCATATAAATGGAAAAAGCCACAAAAGCATAAATGTAGCTGTGTATTTTTTTTAAAGAGACAGAGTGTGGAAAGACATAGTGTGTGAAACGGTATGAAAACAAAGAGAATGAATTTCTAGCGTATTTTAGTTTGTAAAATCCCGAAGGCAAAAGAAAACAGAGCACTGTGTATGTGCATTTTATTCACTATGTGAAAAAGAGACAGAAAGCATATTTTTGCAACACTGCGTGTGAAGCAGTTAGCATTTTTTTTGAAAGGCCAAAACAACAATTCTATGGAAATTTTGTAATAGTTTCTCAAGATTAATGAAACAGAATTTTTATGAATCTCTGTCCATTGAATATCCGTGTTTGAAGTTGAGGAATATTTTTATTCCTCTGTTGTTTGGAATCATTCAGAAATTCCCACATGGTATTGGAGCTAGTTCATGCTCTTTGAAGTTGTCAAAGAAGCTGATGGAAGGAGTTTGTTGCCGCTTTTGACTAACATAGTGAAAGCTCAGCAAACAAGGTATTTACAAAACAGATATTTGTTTTGTTTTAAATATTATAGTCCTCAGAGATAAAGTTTGTCTCTTAAGTAGAGAGACTGTTTGTTTAAAAACACAGTCAAGTTTTAAAGAGCATAGTTCAGTAATCTAGCTATGGCAGAAGCTAGCATAAGCATGAGTATAGGAAATACTCAACTCCCACAGTTCAATGTGAAGAACTATTACTATTGGGCAATCAAAATCAAAGCCCTATTTGCCTCTAAGGATTTATGGGAGCTAGTTCATGATGGCCTAGAAGAACCAACAGATGAAATTTCATTTAATGCCTTAACACGGGAAGAGAAGGATTTGTTGAAGAGTAATAGGAAGAATGACTCAAAATCCCTCTTCTATCTCTATCAAACAGTGCATGAAAGTGTATTTCCAAGGATTTCAGTAGCAAAGAGGTCCAAGGATGAATGGGATACTCTCCACACAACCTACCAAGGAACGGAGAAGGTAAATACAACAAAGTTTGAATTGATGAGAAGAGATTCTGAATTTATTTTCATGAAAGAGTCTGATACAATAGACTCATTATTTACTCTACCGATTGGGTTGCTCACCAAAATTAGATCCCATGGAGAGACATTAGAAGAAATAATAATAGTGGAGAAATTTTTGAGGACCTTACCCTCAAGGTTTTATGTGATAGTCACAACCATCGAAGAGACAAATGATCTCTCAAAGTTTATAGTTGATGAGCTTCATGCATCATTATGACACATGAACAAATTTTGGGTAGAGAAAAAACATCATCTTTTGAGCATGCCTTCAAGACCCGAATGTCCTTTGTAAGAGGAATAGGTCAAGACAGAGGAAAATATAGAGGAAAAGGAAGAGGCATAAGCCAAAAGAAAGGAGGAAGAAGAAGCCTTGCAAATACAAGTAGAAGGGGCAACAATCAAAATTAGAACCAAGGCTAAGGCGGCAACCATCAAGGTGGAAAAAATCAAGCACATGGAAAAAGGTATGATAAATCCCAAGTCCAATTTCATTACTATAAGAAGTATGGCCATTATGCCAATGAATGTAGGAAGAAATAGAGTGACATGGGTAATAGACCCAATGCTAATTTTACTAAAGAAAATATCATGGAAGAGAAGTTGTTTTTAGCATGTAATATGGCTAAAGAAAAGAGTGAAGATATATGGTTTCTAGATTCAGGATGTAGCAACCATATGACTAGAAACATTTTTATATTTTCCATGATTGATGAGAATGTGAAGTATCAAGTAACATTGGGGATAGACATTAAGGTCTCTATCATGGGAAAAGGCATAATAAGTGTTTTGACAAAGAAATGAGAAATAAAAACCATATCAGATGTTTATTATGTTCCTGGTATGAAGTGTAACCTTTTCAACATTAGACAAATCATTTAGAAAGGCTACAATGTTTTCTTTGAAGATGATGTATCCATCATCATGAATAAACCACCAAGAAATCAATGCACTGTATAAGTGAAGATGGAAAGGAACAGAATATTCCCTCTCACGATGAGAGTAGATTTGAAGAAAGGAGATGCCATTGAAGCAGTGACGCAAGAGACATTCCAAGGAGAAGCAAAAGATGAAAATTGATTATGTCACTTGAGATTTGGACATCTCAACTTTGGAGGTCTAAATTTTCTGCATAAAAAAGGAATGGTAAAGGGATTACCATTGATTGAGAAACTAGACAACCTATGTGAAGGCTGCATCTTGGGAAAACAACGCAGAAAATATTTTCATCAGGAAAGAGCATAAGCACAAAGGCACGCTTAAAAATTTTCCATCCAGATTTGTGTGGATCAATGAAAACACCATCATTAGCTAGTAGCCACTATATGCTAACCTAAATTGAATATTTCACAAGAAAAACATGGTTTTACTTCTTGAAGTTGAAGAGTGAAGTGTTTGAGAAATTCTGCCACTTTAAAGCTCCTGTAGAGAATCAAAGTGCGCAACATATTAAAGTCTTAAGGACAAACATAGGAGGAGATTATATCTAAAAATAATTTATGTGTTTTTGTAGAGAAAATGGGATACAAAAGCATTTTATAGCAAGGTATACACCCCAGAAAAATGGAGTTGGTGAAAGGAAAAATAGAACCATCATGGACATGGTAAGAAGTATGCTGAAGGAAAAAAATTTTCCAAATGAGTATTGGGATGAAGTTGTACATTGTGCAGCATATATCTTGAATATATTCCCAACAAAGAGTGTTATAAATAGAGTACCTAAAGAAGAATGGAGTGGCATAAAGCAACATGCCACCCACATGACATTTTTTGGTTGTGTGGCTTATGCACACATTCCAGATCAGCTAAGGAAGAAGTTGGAAAGTAAGGGGGAGAATTTCATATTTATTGGATACAGTCAAGAATCAAAGGCATACTGACTGTATAACACATCCACCAAAATGTTTGTTATAAGCAGAGATGTACAGTTCATTGAGAAGAAACATGGGATGGAAGCATAAAGAAAACAATGAATGTTAAAGTTTGTTTGTCTCATGATAATAATGAGGAAGAAATGACTGAAATACATCCCTCATTAGTAGCACCACCTCCACCAACAAAAGGACAGCAAGGGACACCACAAGAAGGTATTATAACAACCTTGAGAAGTGATGACAATGCTTCTCCAGGCACACCACAAGGAGCAGATTTGAGTGCTTCTACAAGCACAAGTTCAACAAGTGAAAGAGGAACCAAATTCAGAAGTTTGAAAGAAATTTATGAGAAAGAAGCAGAAAATGAAGATATGAACTCTTTATTTTCATTTTATTTTCCTATAGATGATCCTATTCATTTTGAAGAAGCAGTATAAGATAAGAAATGGATAGACGCTATGGATGAAGAAATGAATGCCATAGAGAAAAATAAGACATCGGAATTGGTTGATCTCCCAAAAGGCAAACAAGTTATTGGAGTAAAATGGGTTTATAAAACCAAAAGCAATGCTAAGGGTAAGATTGAAAGGCACAAGGCTAGAATTGTTTTCAAAGGCTACAAGCAGCAATAAGGAAGAGACTATGAGGAAACTTTTGCACCGGTTGCAAGAATGGAAACAGTAAGAGTAGTGTTGTCCATAGCAGTACAACACAAGTGGAAAGTTTACCAAATGGATGTGAAATCATAATTCCTAAATGGAGTATTGATCGAAGAGGTTTATGTTGAACAACCTATGGGCTATGAGAAAGAAGGCTAAGAGCAGAAATTTTTCAGATTGAATAAAGATTTGTATGGGCTGAAACAAGCACCAAGAGCATGGAACAATAGGATAGATACCCATCTACTGGAAAATGGGTTTGAGAAATGTGAAGGAGAACCCACATTATACATCAAGGATATGGTAAGATGTTGATTGTTGTTTTGTATGTTTATGATGTGATCTTTATAGGTAATGATGCTTACCTTATCAAGAATTTTAAGATAGTCATGAAGGATGAATTTGAGATGACTGATATGGGATTGTTGAGATACTTCTTAGGAATAGAAATAGAGAAAAATGAAACTAAAATTTTTATTTCTCAAACTAAATATGTGGATGAAGTTTTGGGAAGACTTAACATGCAGTATTGCAAGGCAGTAATTAGTCCTACAGTGATGGGATTGAAGTTAAGAAAACAAGACAACAACAAGTATTTTGATCCAAGTTTGTACAAGAGCATAGTTGGAAGCCTCATGTGTTTTACTGCAACTAGGCCGGATATTATGCATGCTGTGAGTTTAATTTATAGATTTATGGAAAGGAAAAAGGAGGCACATTGGCAAGCAACAAAAAGAATTCTGAGGTATGTGAAGGGAACAAAGAGGTATGGAATTTTATTCACCACTTCAGAAAATTTTGAATTAATTGGATATACTAACAGTGATTGTGCTAGAAGTATAGATGACAGGAAAAGCACCTCTGGATATGTTTTTAATATGGGTTCAGGAGCCATTTCATGGGCTTCTAAGAAATAGCCAATTATGGCTTTATCTACAGTAGAGGCAGAGTATGTGGCAGCTACAACAACAACAGGTCAAGCCGTTTGGATGAGAAAAATGTTGAGGAGTTTGTGTCATGAATAGCTAAAAGGCACAATAATTTATTGTGATAATAGCTCAGTAATAGCATTGTCAAAGAATTCAGTGTTTCATAAGAGAAAGAAACACATTGATGCCAACTATCACTACACCAGAGAGCTAGTGAACAATCAGGAAATTGTTTTGAAACATTGCAGAACTGAAGAGAAGTTTTATTATATTTTGACAAAACCATTGGGGCAGAAAAGTTTTAATTATTTAAGGAAATTTCTAGGTATGCAAGAGAATCCAACTGTTGAATTTAAGAGGGAGTGTTGAATTTGTTAAACACGCATGATAAATATGCATGAAAATAAACACACATAGAAATAACTGAAGGATAAGCATGAGATACTTTACTATTAACCATATGTGATTTTATAGTACATTAGGTGTGACCCTTAGATTATGCATTCCAAGGTCACTTGGACTCCATTTGTGATTGTTTGCCTTCCACACCTACCCATAGAGGATTAGGTGTCCAACATTCCCCCCCTTAATCCGAAGGGGTATGTGTGAATTGAAAAAGAGAGTTGTAATACAAATTTGCAAAGTATGCATGGCAGCACTTAGGCTGAATCAGCTCTCTGAAATGTTGGCATAAAGAGGTGGTTTAAGGATGACCAACAACACTGGAACACAACGCTTATTGTAGTTCCCGAAACACTTCCAAATCTGGCAAGAAGCTGAGGTCTTCTGCTAGAGGAAGTGTCCCTCATATTTGAAGAGGGAGACCTTCAACCTAGAAGAAGGGAGGTCTAAAACCTGTGATGGTTTAAGTATGACCACCAACACCGGAATGCTTAATGAATTTCCTAGAAATCTTCGAAAGCTGGCAAGAATCTGAAGTCTTCTGCAAGAGGAAGTGTCTCGAATTCTTCAAGAGGAAGAAAATCTACCTCTCATAGATGGTTTAAGGTTGTCCATCAACCAAAGGCATGCTCATGGGCATCCATGTCTCTCACTACAACTCTGAATATGGAATGAGAGATTGTGGCTTAGGCTCGCTTGAACTGCTATGTCTCTGGCTACAACTCTAAATCTTGAATGAGAGATTGTCACTCAGGCTCGCTTCATGTGACTTTGAAGGTTGTAGATGACCACCATTTTCCCCCTGTCAGGTACAAGGTGTGATGATGGAAAAAACTCAACTGCAATATTGTTTAATATTTTAGAACAAGTTTTGACATGTTACTTAAACATCTTCTTGGTTGTTGATGCCCATTGCCAAGAAAAAATCCATTTAAGATGAATATTTGTTCTTGCAGGAGGCTTTTTTTTCAAGCATCTATGGGAATAATGGGTTTGTTGACCACAGTTCTTGCATGGGTGAAGATCGAAACATTGATATTTCATATGACCAACTCGATCACACTGTTGGCATTTTACAATTTTTTGTTGATGTTGTGGAAGTGGAGCAGGATATGGAACAGCTGAATGTGAAATATCATAAAGATATTCGACACTCTGAAATTTTATGGGCTTGGAGTAGTCCAAAATATGAAAGGACAACTCTTCATCATACCCAAGGCTAATTTTTTGCTTGTTGTGCACAAGCTTTTCCCAAGGTCTGATGATGGGCTTGGGAAGTGCAGACTGAGCTACTGCATCTGCATGTAAATATTTCCTTGTACAATGAACTAAATGTGAATCAGTCACAACGTTAATAAATTTCTGATTATGGGAGTCTCTTTTAATGTTCTGAACAAAAATAGGTTCAAAATGATGACTCTTTTGTTGGATCTCATCTTGCTAAAGCAGAGACTCGAACTGCAAAAACTCAATCTTGTCTTCTGCATCTTGTAGACATTTTTGAATGTCATCAATAGTGGTTTTATTGATTTTTATTGTGCTTTTAGCAGTGGATATCATGAGATCTCTCAATAAATCTAATATTCTTTCAAGTTTAGCCAGTTTCCTTAAAAAAACAAACTTAGCAAAAGAAGGAAATTCAAAAAACTTATGAAACCTTGTACCTTATGCACCCTTATAAGGGGTCACATCAATTAATAGGAGGTTGCTAACAGTAAATTTTCATGTGGCTTTGTTGTATCATCTTCAAAGGACAACACATAGGCACATTAAAGGTCTTGACATTATGGAAGGTCATATACCGTAATTATGTCACTTAATTCGAACAACAAAGTAGCTTCACTTGAAATATTTCTTTTGTGGCTTCAGGGGCAGTAAATATTTCTATCACCTTCCTATAATCCTTGCAGCTTGGTCATCATCCCATTGAGATTATGTCTCTTCAATGGTGAAACTGTGGCCTTTACAGAGAGAATGGAAAAGGAGAATGAATTCTTCCTGTGTATTCACATTTTTTTTTGGTAAAAATATGATTCAAAGGTGAGGAGAGGGAGAAGAAGGAGGCTGATGAGGGAGGCCGAGAGTGTAGAGGCGGGCCTGCGAAGGGACCTGCTGAGTGGGAGCAGTTGAGAAATAATGGCGCAATGGAGAGGGGTCGACTTTGCAGGAAACGTAGTGGACTATTCATAGGGGCAATAAGAATTATGAAATATCGCTTGAAGACTTCCTTCAGCTCTTAGAATGTAGGAACTCCTCGATTCATTGCAATATACCAATCACTGCCCCATCCTCAGTTCCAATGTACCACCGGAGTATTGTAAGAGTAGACTGGTGCAGGGAAACTAACATCTATGAAGACAATGACCAATTTTAGCTTCCTCGATTATAACCAAAGCACATAATCTATGTTTTGGGTAAGAAAAGTTACTTCAATTATAGTCTCCCTTCCACATGTTGTTCGAATCGACGCATAGTATTCAGATCCATACACTCTCACATCGTGCTATTGACAGGATTTATAAAGTGGGGAAGTATGAAATTCAGGAATTTGCAGATTCTCTCAGTAGCAAGCAGGGAGCACGGTGTGGAAGGAGTGGTGTTGAGCCACGATGTGAGAGTGTGGTGTTGGAGGGCACATGTAGGGGAATATAAATATGTAAGAGTTTTTGGGCAAGATTTAATGAGGAGCAATGGAATTTAGCAGTGGTATATGTGTCGAGGGGTAGTGAACAGGCAGTGAGGGGTCATGGCCTGGTGATGTTATTGCAGAGCAATGGCGAGCTGAGATGGTACTACAGGAGATAATTAATTTTGGTGGGAATTGCAGTCGGTGGGAGGTGACTTGACTGTGAAGTCGACTATGAAGTCTGCATCCAATGATTGAAAGTTATGTCATTAGGGAAACACATGGAGAAAAATAGTGGACATGTAATGTAGCTGGCATTACACAAAATTTATAGCCAGGAGATAAACCTGAGTTGGCAGGCCGAACATAAACACATTCACTCCAAAATTGCACTACGCCCAAAGCCACACAGATTTCTTGTTGTGAAACAAGCTCGAAAAATAGAAGAAAAGAGATATCAATGCCTTATAAATAAGCCACTTCGAGGGGGAAACCTCCAATACATTACATGAATGAACAATTCTTGGATGATTCAAATTACAAAACCTCCTTTCTATATATAGGAGTCCATAGGGCGACAATGTAATCCTAGTGGGGCCACAATGTAATCCTAGCTGACCTAAAAATAATAATTTAAGGGCACAATAATAACAATATTTGGGTTACAAGGGTACAATAATAGAAATAATGGGGTTACACTAAAAACAATAAGGGACTATAATAGTAATATAGGGACCTAACATGCCCCTCTCCTTAAAAAAAGTGTCCTCCTCAATGCTTGAGTAGATCCGGGTTCTTCTGTATTAAATTCTCGTCCCCCCATGTAGAATCTTCAGTGGGTGAGTTCTCCCACTTGATGAGATACTCTGAAATTGATCAATTCCGTAGCTGTTGAGTTCTGCTTTCCGTGACCACTTCAAGTTCCAATATGATTTTTCCTTCCTCATCAAGTTCTGGAAATATTATTTGAACTGGAAGATGTTCACCTATAACCTTCATTAAGCTTGAAACATGGAAAATTGGATTCACTTGTGAAGAAGCAAGAAGCTCCAATTTGTATGCCATAGTACTAATCTTTTGCAACACCTTGTAAGGACCATAGTACTTTGGCAATAATTTATTATCCTTCTTACCTTGCTTGAGGGACATTCGTTTATATGTTTGTAGCCATAAAAATACACAGTATCCTACATCAAAACTTCTCTCACTTCGATGTTGATCTACCTTTTGTTTCATTCAATTTTGTGCCAAATTCAGGTTGTCCTTTAAGAGTTGGATAACTTCTTGTTGATACTTGATGTGTTCTTCCACTGCTTGAACATTTGAATTTTCTCTTAAAGATGATGTGATGGATGGTGGATGATATCCATAAAGTGCTATATATGGGGTCTTTTTTGCTGCAGTATGGAAGGAAGTGTTATACCACCATTCAACGAGAGCTAACCACTTGAACCATTGTGTTTTTTTATCAGATACAAAACAACAAAGATATCCTTCCAAACATTTATTTACTATCTCAGTTTGACCATTGGATTGAGGATAATAAGATGAGCTATGAGCTAATTGAGTACCCAAACAAGAAAATAACTCCATCCAAAAATTTCCAGTAATAATGGGATCTCTGTCGCTCACAATAAACCTTGGGTTTCCATGTAGCTTTTGAATTCTGTCCATAAATGTAGTATCAACTGTACTTGCTTTAAATGAATGAGATAATGCAAAAAAGTGTGCATACTTGGTAAGTCTATCAACTACCACCATGATGATACTCTTTCCTTCAGACTTAGGTAAACCTGTGATAAAATCCATTGAAATCTCCTCCCAACATTGACTTGGAATGGATAAAGGTTGTAGAACACCTAGGGTATTAATTGTCTCAACTTTATTCTATTGGAAAACCAAACATTCCACCATAAAGTTTTGAACATCAGATTTAAGGCCATCCCCAAAAAATTCGTTCTTCACCCTGTTGTAGGTTTTTAAAAAAACCTGAGTGTCCTCCTAAAGGAGAAGTGTGCAATTCCAAAATAATATTTTGTTTTATTTGGGAATTCTTACAAAGATATAAGCGATCTTTGTACCATAAGGAATCCATTTTCCAACTAAATGTATCAGATGTACAAGGATCTTGCTACAACTTTTGAATGAGTGTCCACAGTTCTTCGTCCTTCTTCCATTAATCTCTTGCTTTGGTTATCCAATATGGTGGGATAATAGAAATGGCACAAAGTAATGTTTCCACCTCTTCATTATTTCTTGAGAGTGCATCTGCCACAACATTTAGCTTCCCTTTTTTTTTTTTTTTTTCAAAGACATAACCCAACATCTTTGTGACCCATTTTTTCTACTCTTATGAAGATAGCCTTTGTTCCAGAAAGTGTTTAAGACTATCATGATCAGTTTTTACCTTGAAGTGTCTTCCCATTAGGTAAGTTCTCCATTTCTTTAGAGCATGAATTATTTCTAACATTTCCTTCTCATAAATAGGTTTCTATAAATAATTTCCTTTGATTGGACGACTTTCAAAATCAATGGGTATTCCTTCTTGCATTGAAACAACACAAATTCCATTTCTCGAGGCATCACGTTCCACAATAAAGGTTTTTGTGAAGTCTGGCGTAGCTAAGACCAGTGCTAGACACATTGCCTCTTTAAGATTTTCAAAGGCATTAGTTTCTTCAGGAGTCCATGAAAATGCATATTTCTTCAATAATGTTGTTAGAGGTGCTGCTATTCTCCCATCATTATTAAAAAAATTGCTATAATACCCCGTTAACCCCAAAAATCCTCGCAGCTACTTTATGGTTGTGGGGAATTTCCATTCCTTAATGGCTTTAACTTTTTTAGGGTCTACCTTAACACCCTCGTGAGATACAATATGACCTAGATATTCCACCTCTTATACTCCAAAGAAACATTTGGATGTTTTTGCATATAATTGTTTCTCCTGCAATATTTTGAGTGCCCTATCAACATGTTGAACATGATCCTTCGAAGACCTACTGTAAATTAGTATATAATCAAAAAATACTAGCACAAATTTTCTAAGGAAGGGTTTGAAAATGGAATTCATTAAGCCTTGAAATGTAGAAGGTGCATTGGTAAGGCCAAAATGCATGACCAAAAATTTATAATGACCCTCATGAGTTTGAAATGTTGTTTTCGGAATATCTTCCGTCTTCATTCTAATTTGATGATATCCTGAACGAAGATCCAACTTGGTAAAATAAATTGCTCCATGTAATTCATCCAATAATTCATCAATCACATGAATGAGAAATTTATCTTTGATAGTGAGCTTATTGAGCTCCCTATAATGGGACACATGCACCATGATCCATCCTTATTGTGTACCAATACCACAGGAGCAGTGAAAGAACTTTGACTAGGTTGAATTATACTAGACTCTAAAATTTCTACAATCATACGTTCAATTTCACTCTTTTGGACATAAGGATATCTGTAAGGTCGGATGTTTGGAGGAAAAATTCTTGGAATCAAATTAATAGCATGATCATGATCATGAATAGGTGGGAGTCCTTTGGGAGTATCAAACACATTGGAATGATTGTCCAAGGCTCTTTGGAGATCTAAAGAAATAGATGATTTTGATGTTGGAACTTCTACTGAGAATAATTGTGCAATTACACCTCGTTCTTTCTTTAGAAGCTTTGTTATGACATTAGAGCTTATTATATTTCCTAGCTTCCCTGTGATACCCCATAATTCGATTTCCTTTCCTTCCGAAAAAAATTTCAAGAAAAGTTCTTGAAAATTAAAGGCTACTGTCCCCTAAGATTGTAATCATTGTACTCATAGTACAACATCAACACCTCCCATTGGGATTGAAAGAATTGGACCATTCAATACATATTCCCCCATCGATAGCTTGATATTATGGAATTTTTGAGAGAAATTTATAGTCCTCCATTTGCAACCATCACTTGACATTCTGGTGCTAGGTATAAGAAATAATTCAATTCCTTGGATACCTTACAATGAATAAAATTACGGTTACTACCTGAATCAATCAACACTATTACCTTTTTCTTCTTGATATTTTCTTCTATCTTGAGAGTTTGAGGAGTGGTAATTTGTGCCAATTCATTACATGATATGGTCGTACTCATTTCTTCCTCTTCTAGGGTTGGTTTCTGGTGTATATCCTCTTCTTGTTCATTTTCTTCTTCCTCTTCACAATCTATGTAAAATAATTTTTCTCGGTATAATTATGACCTTTAGTGTATTTGCTATCACAACTATAGCAAAGCCCTTTTGCTCTTTTTTCTTCCAATTTTTGTGGGGTCAACCTTGTAGGTTTTTGAAATCTAGGAGTAGCAACACTTCCCTCTTCATAGAAGTGAGTGGTAGGCTTCCTTATTGCCATAATTTTACATTCATTTTTTCTTGCCAACCTGAATGCCTTCTCCAATGAATCAAGTTCCAAAATGAAAATTTCATGTTGGATGTTATACTTTAAAGTACCTATTAAGAGATCAATCTTGTGTTCCTCTGTAATATCAATTACCTTTATATTCAATTTTTGGAAGTCCTCAGTGTGCTCCCCCACTAAACCCTTTTGTTTTAGATTTATCAATTGGCTAAAGAAGGTGTTTCTCTTTGTATCCTCATAATGTGTTGTCATTTCCTCTATAAAAATTGACCAAGTGAAAAAAAAATTATGGGAGCAAAGCCATCGATATCATACAAATGTATTTTGTTCTAGATATAAAGTTTCAATGCGTACCTTTTGTGTGTTTTGCACATTATTGAGATCAAATTATTGCTCCATATGTAGTATCCATGTTACAGGATCCTTGCCATCAAAATTCCTCATATCCATCTTTGGAATATCATGGTTCTTCATGCCAATATTATATTTTATGAAATCATGATTATCATTTATTTTTTTCTCATCATTAGTTTCCTCTAATATCTTTTCACCATTAGGAAACATTTGTTTTATCAAGTTTGTCAAACCTTCCATGTCTGCTTTTAGATCATTCTTCATGCTTTCCATTTTAGCTTCCATGTCATCCATGCCAACTTCCATGCCAAATTACATTCCATCCATATTAGCTTCCAAACCATTCATCTTAGCTTCCATGCCTTTTTTCAAACCATCCACTTCATTTTTGTTGCTCTTTTCGATAGAGAAATTTGGTGCACTTGCTCATGGACTTTTGATATCTCATGTTGCATTTCTTCATCTTCATGAGTCATAGTAGAGCCTTATAAAGGCTTAATGGGTGTTGAGTTCTTTTTAGGAGGAATTTTAGAACCCAATACTGCTAGCTATGCTCAATAGGCCTTTGGAATCAACTATAACTAATTTTTCAAACAAGACTTATGCAATTTGAAAAAAAATACACATCTTTTTCTTGATTTTGAGGAACTCGATATTGAAACTGAATTATCTCTATGATTTTGGATCTTCAATATCTAAAATTTGGCCCTAAAGTCACCCTCTAAATCTTGTTTCAAATGCCACAGGTTTGACCTGATTTGGATTATTCAAGGCAAAGTTATGTCCAATCTCCGACAATGACCCAATTATGGACTAGTTCAGTATAGTGCACTTGTTCGACTTGCCACGTGTCATTGTTTCCTCCTTTGGCTCTGAAATTTATAGAAAAGAAACTAAATTCCACGTACTTGCGGTCTCTTTTTACGGCATTCCAATCTGATGCTCAGAGATAGATTTATGAAGGTTTTCCCACGATAACCTTTTTGAGATGAAATTCGGGAGCCTGAAAAAGACATAACTTCGACAGATCATATCTCTGAAAATGTTGCAAACCAAGTTGTAAAATTTTGCAAAGATTTTCCTCAGGATTTTTTCTTCGCTCTCTAAAAATTTCAGCTTCTAAACCTTCATAGAAAAAACGTTATAGTGAATATGCCACGATGACTTGTTTGGAGTAGCGAAACCCTAGAATCTCAAAGCTCTGATACCAAATGTTGTGAAACCAGCTCTAGAAATAGAAGAAAAGAGATATCAACGCCTTAGAAATAAGCCACTTCGATGGGGCAACCTCCAATACATTACATGAATGAAAAATTCTTGGATGATTCAAATTACAAAACCTCCTTTATATATATAGGAGTCCATAGGGCCACAATGTAATCCTAGTGGGGCCATAATGTAATCCTAGCCGACCTAACAATAATAATTTAAGGGCACAATAATAACAATATAGGGGTTACAAGGGTACAATAATAACAATAAGTGGGTTACACTAACAACAATAAGGGACTATACTAGTAATATAGGGACCTAACATTTCTATCAGGCCAGGAGCACAGAAAGTGTGTTGTATTGATAGTGCACACCAATTTTGTAATGAGCAGTGCTTAACGAGTGCTTTGGGAGAATCACAGAAATTGACAGACACGGGTCTATTCGTTGCAGGAGTTGGCAAGAAAATATGGAAAAGGAGGTGAGTTCCGCAAAAACTGGGCAGAATAGGAGGCATTACAACAGAAAAAAGGATAAAATGGAGCTATACAAATCTGAAAATGTTAGGACCTCACTTGCAGCTTTGATACCATGTTAAACACACATGGTAAACACACATGACAATAAACACACATAGACAAAATTGAAGGATAAGCATGATATAATTTACTATTAACCATAGATGTGCTTTTATAGTAAATTAGGTGTGACCCTTGGATTATGCATTCCAAGGTCTCTTGGACTCCATTTGTGATTGTTCGCCTTCCACACCTACGTATAGAGGATTAGGTGTCCAACAGAATTTTTAAATTCAACTACAATACTGTACAGGAGGACAAAACATAAAGTCTAATGGAAATATTGAAGGATAGTAGTGTATTTTTTTCTCGTTTTTTAATCCACACTCAACCTCGCAATCAATTCATGGCTTTAAAACTCTGTAAGTTAAATTTTTTGGTTAAATGGTCGTAGGCATGTTTTGCTGTGCAAAGCTCTCCATCCCTACATTTAAACACAGTAGCAACCACTAATTAAACACCACCAACCACCGTCTGTCCTTACCCACACTCATTTAAATTGTTTTGAATGGGCCTTCAACCCACCACTGCCAACGCAACAAATCATTGACCAATCAAGAGGTGATCACATAAGAATGGAGCTTATGTGGACAAACCCCAAATGGATGCGATAAAAAATTAAAACACGAATTAATTTTTATGGCACGTATGGATGCTTATGTCAAAAATCTCAAAATTGGGATGTGATAAAATTATCAAATGGATTTTTGAAATCAGTTTTTTAAATCCACAAAAATGAAGTTTGTAAAATATCAAACTTTAGGATAAGGCTTAATGTTTTATTTAAAATAATGCTGCAACGCATGTTTTGATTAAGTCTTTTGACTTAGGAGTAATATATATATATATATTTTAATACATATATATATATATATATATATATATATATATATATATATATATTATATACATTATATGTACATAATATAATTAAATCAATAGCACATTTTAATATTTCTTTTAATATTTTGTTATTTCATATAAAAATAAAAAGGCACAAAGGCATAAATGTAGATGTGTATTTTTTTTTAAGAGACAGAGTGTGTGACTCTGTATGAAAACAGAGAGGATGACTGTGTAGTGTATTTTTTTTGGTAAAAGCCTGAATGTAAAAGAAAATAGAGCACTGTGTATGTGCATTTTATTCACTATGTGAAAAAGAGATAGAGAGCATATTTTTGCAGCACTGCATGTGAAGCAGTTAGCATTTTTTTTTAAAGGCCAGAACAACAATTTTATGGAAATTTTGTTATAGTTTCTCAATATTAATGAAATAGAAGTTTTATGCATCTCTGTCCATTGAATCTCTGTGTTTGAAGTATTTTTTTTATTCCTCTATTTTTTGGAATCATTCGGAAATTCCAACATGTTCATTGTTCCTGTTGCGAGAAAATAGTTATATTGATTTTGTACACATCCATATGTATCACATTGTCGTTGAAATTTTTTGTAACGTAATTCCTAATTGTTAATTTTTGAAATTTTGACTAGCAATTCTTAACTGTTAATCTGTGAAAGGTTGTTGTATTCTCCGTATAATAGCAAGAAAATTATATGCAATTCGTAGTAGTGAATTCAATGTTATTTTTATATTCCATCCAGATTAACATTTAGGGCACTACTCCGATGACGATATTGATTGTTGTAATAGCATCTTAATCCACAATGTGTTAATCAATATTTGAGTTATAGTTAAGTCATCACTGCCATAAAGGAACTAGAGAAAAGGGTAAATAGTGGAAGGCCTCAATGGTAATTTTATCTCCTTTATGTGGAAGGATTAATGAAAGCACCACTCCGAATAAATTTCCGTTTTAACACAAGAGCCTCTTAGAGTCAATCTGAGCTTTATTTTTTTCTTAAATGTTTTAACTTCCCTGGAATACATTAATATTTATCATTTCACCTCAATGATTTTATTTCCAGGGCGTTCAACGAATGGTTGGACTGTGTTAATTAATTCTAGTTATCGTTTGCAGTCTATACTAGAGTTTAAATTTCTAAAGTTATATCTAGAAAATACTTAGAAGTTGCTAACTAATTTTCTATATTCTTGGGATAATAATTAAAATTGGTTCATTTTTGTTTTTTTTTTAATCTATGATTTTGAAAAAATATATAAAAATAACTCATTTGTTCTATGTAAAATGTTCCTTATGTAACTATTTTAAAAGTTGTGGAAGGATGTAGAAAAAATATGAGGGTTGTTATTTATTCATGTAAACCTATAGAGGCAATAGGAGAAAACATAAAAAAATGGAGAGTGGGTTCAATGGTTAGATAATGTATGCTTGTGAGTTAGTTTTTTTAAATAAGAATACTGAATAGCATTTGTTCCGTGGATGTTTCCCTCAGAGGGAGGGTTTTACTACTTAAAAAGTTGTGTCAATATTTGTGTTTGATTATTCTACGATCTTGTTTATTTGTAGGTTATACTTTTTTTGCACAACATAACAAGTGGTATCAAAGATTTTGGAAAAATTTTGTGTGAATGGCAAGTGGTATCAAGGATTTTGGAAAAAATTTGTGTGAATGGAGAAGATGCAGGGTGCAAAAGTTGAAATTGAAAATTTCAGTGGGAGTAATAACTTTGAGCTATGGAAGGTTAAGATGCGGGAGATGGGTGTGCAACTAGGAGTGGAAAAGGCATTGCATGGCAAGGAAAAATAAGCCATGGGCATGGATGATGATGAATAGGAGGACACAGATGTAATAGCCCTCAGTGATATTATTTTTTTCTTGGAAAATGATGTGCTGTTTAAAAAAGTTGGTGACAAGAATTGAAAATTGAAAAAGAAGTGGAGAAGAGGAATCCCCTTCACAATATTACAAATCAGTTAAATAAGATTACATTGGAAACATCGGCAATAAATGACTTCACTAAAACTGAACTAAAACTCTATTAAGTGAAATTGAACTGTGACTCTTCGATGGATGGTTTCGACACCTAGGAGGTGGTTGGAATTAGATTCTCCAACACTACCCCTCAATTACAATCACATAAAAATTTAATTAAGATACCTACTGGTGTATGCTTCAGCGAGGCTTACAATTTAACAAATTTACTTCAACTAGATTTATTTTTCCTCTTATCTTCTTCCAGATTCTATCACTTCTAAATTATTTTAGATTTTTCACTTTCTTGTATTTTTCAAACATTTGTTTCTTCATTTGTTGGTGCAAGTGCTTTATTGTTCCAGGATGACTAAGCATTTCCTAGACTTCTTCAAGAAATGACTTGTATGTGTGTTGCTGCCACATATTGTATTTTGTACTGCAATTTTCATCATTATTCTTCTGCAACATAAGATGATAATAATATTTTATCTCTTCAAAACTCCAATACCTGAAAATTTCATTGACGTTTTTATCATGGATGCAGTATTCAACATTCATATCTACAATTTTTGCGTATACCTCCTTAAGACATGGTGTTGGAATCCATGTTTCAAGGAACTTAAATTCTTCTTCATAATGTGTTTGTTTACCTGCACATTGGAAATCAATGGTAAGTGTAAAAAAATCTCCAAAACCACATTGGTTTTGTTACTTCTACTCTGAAATGGAAAATTTCTCCCAATACGCTTCCTTCTTTGCTTCTGCCTCTATCAAGGTTTCTACATTCCCTTTGCAAACTTCTTTATTAGCCTTTGTTTTTTCTTTGTGGGCTTCCTTCTCTTCATCTTCCTCTATCATTGTCTTTGTCTTTGTCTCTATCCTTGTCTCTTCTTCACTAACTTATGCTGCTGCAGTCAGGTTGTCTTCTACTGACTCGAGTGGCCTTTTATCACTAAATAATTTCATGTCTATATGATGTTTCTACTGCATCATCTGCAACCAATCATCATTAGCCAAAAATTCTCTATCAAAATGTACATCAAGAATATTAGTCATTGGATTTACCATAGAAATGACTGCTTCAATAGAAATTTCACTCTCATCAGTAAGTTATGTTTCTAGATTCACCAAATTTTCATCATCACACGTCATTATTGGATTCACCAAATCTTCATCAGCAAGTGTCGTTGCTGGATTCACCAAATCATCATCATCAAGCTCTGTTGTTGGAATCAAAAAATCATCATCAACAACCTCTACTGCTGGAATCACCAAGTCGTCAACAATAAGTTGTGTTGTTGGATTCACCATTTTTTTGTCAGCAAGCTCTGTTGCTGGATTCATCGAATATTCATCCACTTTTGGCTATGCACAACGGGGTTCACGAGCATATTTTTTCTCTCTCTCTGTTTCTTATGCAATTTCTTCATAGACATCATCCACTTGTGGCAGAGTCTTTTCATCTCGTTCTAGATCTACTGCTATAGATCCACCTTCATCTTCAACTTCAATGCTCCCTCTTGCACCAAAACACCTCTCAAGGGTCTCCCATGCCTCCTTGGCTTCCTTGGCATCTGAAATCAAGCTAAGAATTCTTTCATACATATATTATTTTATGCACTTTAATGAAAATGCGTCATTTTTCCTCTTCACTTCCACATCTAAAAAGATATCAAACATCTTTGTTTTTTCTTTAGCCTCTTGGATTTTCCCATTTGTTGAGTATTCATTGACTGCAACTCAACAAAACAACTGATTTTCATATATTTTTTGTTTTCTTCTTTGCTGCTCTACTGCAAAATAATAGACTTGCAATTTCTCTACAACAACAATTCTTTTTGAAAAAAATTTATAAACTCCTCTTCAAAGAAGTTAAAAATCCATATATATATGAAAATTTATATGAGAATTTTTTTTAGCATGAACAAAACATGATTTTCCTCATATGCACTTCAAAAGTACCTGAAAATTCATGTAAATTCCAATGCATGATTTTTCAATATGAAGGCCCTTTAAAAATCATGATTTTCCTTAATACCTTCATACATTTAACTTTCCTTTTAAAAATACTTTGAATATGTTGACCTTCATGCATTGGAATTTACTAAATCAATTTAACAAAAAAAAATCACCTTAACGCAGGTGCTACAACTCGGACCCGCTTGGGTTTAGAAATGGTGTAAGTTACCCAAACTACCACAAGGATTTTCTATGGACTCCACTGTTATTAACAATTTTGACTAATGCGGATCTGATAGTGATAACGTGTATCTGAAGATTTAAGGTTGCGTTAATAATTCTTTGCTCTAAATTCCTAAGTGTGTTATGGTGAAATGCATATTTTTTAATAAAAAATAGATTTTGAGCTGACCATTCTTCAATTAATTTCATCGGTGGCTTCATTGGCATCGTTGTGGTGGCTGAATTATTTTTTCAATTTTGTTTCTTTGCACAAGGCTTCTTCAAGATTCTAATGCTCTGTCAAAGAGTCTTGTGTAGGCTCCCCTCTCTTCTCTACTGCTCCAACTTCACTCTCGTTTCTTCTCTCTAAGGGATTCTTATGCAAACTACCTATGATACAATGATAAGAATCGAAAACTAAAAAGAAGTGGAGCAGAGGATTTCTCTTCACAATATTACTAATTGGTTAAATAATTTTACATTGGAAACATTGGCAATAAATGACTTCACTAAAACTAAACTAAAACTCAACTAAGTGAAACTAAACTGGGAAACTTGGATGGATGATTTTGAAACCTAGCAAGTGGTTGGAATTAGATTCTCCAACAGTTGGAGAGAAAAAAACTTGAGACTTAAGGAATGGGTTAGAAAGCCTTTATATGAAAAACTCCATGAAAAATAAAATATAATTCAAGTGACATGTATATTGTTTGCAGATGAAGGGAGGCACAAAAATATTTGATCATTTCAATTATTTGAATATTCTTTTATATCATTTGTATAGTATAGATTAAAATGTCAAAGGGGAAGAGAAAGAAATTACACTATTGTGTTCTCTACCTAATTGTTGGGATCATTTTGTATCCTCTATCAGTTTATGTTATACCGATATCATTGAATTTGATGTTATTGTGGGAGATTTAAGGTCAGAGGGGACTCCACGAAAATCTAGCCTTGAAACCTCAACATCAGAAAAAATTGTGGAAAAAGGTCAATCAAAGAAAAATTTTAGAATTCCAAAGAAACATCAAGATCGAATTCAAGAGGCAAGAAGAGTAAGTTTATGTTTTGGTACTATAATAAATCAGGGAATCTTAAGAAGGATTGCTGGAAAAGAAAGGAACAAGTTGTTAAAAAGGACTCTAGAAAGGAAGATAATTGTTGGAATTAATTCTTCAATGTCATGTGTAGTTTCCGTTAGGAGTTCCGAGTAGTCAATCTAGAAGTTTTTATTTACAATGTATGAGTTGTATTCATAATGTAAATGTGTCAAAGTCAATAATTTATGTCCTATATATTTGTATCCGTGGTGATAAATAATAGTGTCAAGTGAATTATATGTGTCATAATGTGCTCTCTCTATTTTTTCTAACATGGTATCTATAATACCTCATATTTACAGTTATTATGTTTTTATGCTATATAGGAGAAATACTATGTGGACATATGAAACAATTATTATGTTTGAGGAATTATAATTTTTATTTATAATATTGATTGAAGAAAAATCATACCAAAATTGAAAAGACAAAGTATAGAGAGATCTGAAACTCTAATCCATGAGGATAGGATATAATTTCATATTTTCCCAAATTCTCCAAAAAAATTAAAAAAAGAAGTTAGATAGAAGAAAATATCTAATCCTCAGTAAAGAGGAAAGATACTAGGAAGAGGTAAGAAAAAAATGCTGAAAAAAAAGAATAGCTTTAAAAAAAAATTGTGAAAAAAACAAAAGAAAAGCCTAGGCTATGGGAAACAACATCCCAGAATAATGGGACGTTTTTATGACAACTTGTTGGGGAAATATGGCTTAAAAGTGCCTTCACTAGTCTGACAAGAGGCTGTCAGCACTGGGAAAAGTGA